>ML736170.1:11286-308390 GCA_009193595.1 Aspergillus bertholletiae
CTGCTGTCTCCATCTCTTGGAAGGGGCTTTTTAGCAGCTAATTTAGCTGCTTGATCAGCCTTCTCATTTCCTATTATACCCCGATGGCCTGGGACCCATTGGATGGTAATCTGGTGGCCTTGATCTACCAGTTTTTGAGCTGTATTATAGGCCTGAATTGCCTACTTCTGCCCTGGGCCAACTCGGTTGTCTTGTAGCCTAGTTATAGCTGTCTGGGAATCTAATAGAACCCTAATAGGGTTATTATAGTCCAGCTGTTCAACCGTTTCAAGTGCTCTGCATACCCCTGCTAATTCTGTATCAAACGCTTCTTTCCCCTGTCCTAGAGGTATTTGCTTGGTTATCCAGGCACCTGAAGGCTCTTGCTATGCAATACCTGTACCTGTTTATCCATTATCTAGGCGAGACCCATCTGACCATATAGTCAGTCCTTTGTATAGGGCGTTTGCTTGCTGAATTGCTTCTGACTCTATGGGCACTAGTATAGTGCCTGGGAAAGCTTTTGGAAAAGTCTCTACTGTCTCCTCTAACCCTGCTGATGGATCTGTCTTTAGTATGTCTGCTATCTTAGCGGTTAAATATTGCCCTAGACTCCATGGCCCTCGTGCCCTAGGGCTATTGACCTATATTTGATTATCCAAGGGTTGTTCCCCAGGCTGTGCGTAGCAGTCTCCCTTGCGGAAGCTAATAGGCAGTATTGCCTGTGTTGGGTGTCCTTCAGGTAGCCCCAGTAGTTTTAAACTATATTGTCTCTAATGTTTGTCTAGTAGAGTTTCTGCTGGGGATAGGGCTGCCTCTTTGATAAGTAGTCCAACGGGTGTGGTTTTAAGCATACCTGTAGTCGCGCGTGCTTGCCGATTAATCAAGTATTGGATCCCTTTTAGCCTGTTGTTTTGACCCTGCTACCACAGCTCTGCCCTATATAGTGCAACCGCCTGTACCGCAGCTACTTGGATGCGTTGAACTAGGCCTGGTGGTAGCCCTTGGTCTCGGTACAGGGTCTGTATCTGTGCCTCTGCCCTGCGGGTTTTCCGTAGACAGGTATGATAGTGTGCTTTGAGGGTTAGGTCCCTATTTAACCATACTCCCAGTCACCGTGTGGCCTTAGAGTTAAAGGTAGCTCTGTATCCTTCTATCTGGATTTTTACTTGCTGTATCTGGTCTTTAAGTAGTCTGCCCCTTTTTCTTATAAACAAAACTGCCTCTGTCTTTTCAGTATTAAACTGAACTGCTTGTTTCCTGCCTTGTTCTATAGTTAATTTAGCAGCCTGTTCTAGCTTCTGACAGGTTTCTTGTACTGAGCTGGCTGCTATTAATAGGGCTATATTATCTGTAAATGATATAACTCTGATACCCGGAACTGCTTACTTAATAACTTGGAAAATCACTCCTAGATAGATAATGAAAAGAATCGGGGAAACTGGTAAGCCTTGTGGGACTCCTGTATTTATTGTTTGCACAGAATACTGCTGTTGATTAATAACCAGCTGGATTCTGCGGTCTGCTAAGAATGATTGCACCCAGCGGCATAGATCTGGGTCTAGACCTAGGTTTAATATTCGCTTTACCAGTCTTATCGGGTCCACATAGTCGAAGGCCCCTTTTATATCCATAAACAGGGCCCCTATCAGCTGTTTTTGGCCCCACGCTTGGTGCACCTTCTGAATTAGGCAAGCTACTGCGTTAATTGCGCTGCGTTGTCTTCGGTTACTTATCTACCCTGGATGTAGAACCCCAGCTGCCTTACAGTAGCTAGAGATAGCTTCCACTGCCACCTTTTTCACTACCTTTTCTATACAGTTCAGTAAACTGATCACCCTGTAAGCCTTAACTATTGAATAGTCAGGTTTGTTAGGCTTGTGTAGTAGAATGCCCTTTGCTGTCTTCTATGCCTGTAGGTGTAGACCTAGTCTAAAGCATTGGTATACCAATGCTACTATTTGCATGGTGTTCCAGCTCCATAATAGTCTTAATACCCGGAAGTTGAGACGGTCTATTCCGGGTGCCTTTTGAACTGCCTGACTGAATAGAGCTTTTCGAACCATATTATGGTCTACCTGTAAGTGCATAGTTCCCTGTGGAATTGCACCTATCGTTTTACTCCTAGGAGCCCTAGGGAATAGGACTTCTCTGACCAAGGCCTCCTTTGCCTCTAGGGTAGTTGCTTGCTGCCCTTAGGGGCCTTTAAGCACTGGTGTAGTCCTGCTAGCCTGGGGTTTGCAGTATCTCAGTACCTGCCAGCATCGGGTTAAGCCCCTAGGATCTAGCCTATCTTTAGACTCTGTCTACCGCTCCCCTGACTGCCCTGTTAAAAAGGTTTCCCAGTATTCGCGCTTTGCCTTTCTGATAGATTGATAATAAGCGTTTCGGGCCCCTTTTAGATCCTGATCCGTGCCTAAACCTGTTGTCCATATCTGTTTGGCTCTAGTGTATTCTCGCCGGCTAGCTTTAACCTGCGGTCCCCACTATTGTTTAGAGAATGGGGTTACCTGTATAGGTTTTGCATGTTTGCTTAGCACTTCTGTCAGGGCTTTTTACAGCTATACTGCCTCGCTTTCTATCTTAACCCTACTGCAGTTATCTAGTAGAGCTGGTCGGTGGGTAGTTAGGACCTTCTATGCCTGTCTAGCCTTATCTAAAGCTTCTGAATCTGCTTCCAGATTATTAATTTACCAGCTAGTCACCTGTGTAATGGTTTCTGTAGGCCTTTATTCTAACTCTTCCCACTCGATTAATATCAGCTCATGGTCTGATCTAGTAGAATATTTATTATTAACTAGCCAGCTGGCTAAGGGGCTTAGCTCTGGAGTTGATATTGCTAGGTCAATAACTGAAATACCAGGGGTCCGCTTGGGCCTAGTAGAAATATTAGGCTCATTATTTATATATAGATTAAATCTCTTAATTAAGTCTTCCAAGGGCGCTGTATTAGTATATTGACTAGTCTGGGGATTCCACATAGGACTATGGGCATTGAAATCCCCTAGTATCAGACATCTTTCTTCTACTAGTAGATTTTATTCGGCATCTTTAATAGCGCGGCGGTATCTAGAACTAGGGCCCTACCAGCAGTAGTTCTCACCTAACCAATTATTATAGCAGTTCACTATTCTTGTCCTCCGGACCCGGTTCCTACCCCTATCTAGGTCCCAGATGTCAAGAGCTAGGATATAAGGGTGATTAACCAGGTCAGTTCTGGCTTCAGTAATCTTTTAATCTAAAAGATCATTTTGAACTGCTATCAGCATTCTACAGTGCTTATATTCTCCTTTCTCCGGCCAATATAGTAAATAGGTAAAATATCTAAAATCTCCTGCGATATAGGGCTCCTGTAGGTAGACTATATCTGCTTATCTCTGGAGCCCTGCTTCCAGGGCTGCTATAGTAATAGGATATACTCTGCGACAGTTCTGCTGAACTATTAGCATTGAAATATATTAATAGACCTTACTGGTCTAGGGGTTTGAAAATCCTCTATAGTCTGGTCTCGGGGGGTAGTCGGTAGCGGTATCTAAGCTGCTCTAGTTGGGTTACTAGATACTGATATACTTCTTAAGCGTATTCTCATATCTTCCTGAACTGCTAATGAGCTTGGCGGCTCTGTAGGTACTCGATTGCGTTGTTTCCGGGCTGCCTATTTACTAGAGCAGCTTGCAGCTAGTGCAGAATGTCTGCTATTGTAGTTACCACATTTTGCCGGAGTATATTGACATACTTTCCCAGCTTTAGTTGAGCAGCCTAGAACTGAATATTTATAACTTAGGCCTTCGTGTGGGCCTGCACAGATAAAGTATTTAGGCGGACAGTCCCCGCAAGCCCTATAGCTTTTATGCTCTATTCCACAGCACCGGGGGCATACTGTATCTGGTCCTAACTCCCAGAAATACTCCACTTTATATCTAGAGCCGTCAAAATGTATACCGTTTATCTGTATCTGCTGGGCCTCAGCCAGTGATCCCACTGTAATCACTATACTAGATCCTTTTTAAATGCTATTTCTTAGCCCCTTGGGATTTTTCAGCTATGTAGAATCTCGTTTTAGGTGTACAGCACTGCCTATCTTGATTTCCTGTTTTACTAGGTCTAGGCCTAGGGTAAGATATCGCTTGGTAGGGACACTATGGACCTTTAGTCTATACTATTACTCTGGCATCTCCAGTGAGATAACTGCAGAATCTATCTTTCTAGCGGCTGCTATTAACAGATCTATATATCTAGGTAATAGCATTTGGTTCAGGGCTCCTTTCTATAAGATAATAGATATAGCTCCTGTACAAGTATAGCCTGCATCTACCACCCGTAGGAAATCTGGTAACCCTGCCTTGGTGAGGGCAATATTGAGCCCTAGAATAATATCTTCACATTCTGCCTTAGGCGTCTCCAGGCCATTTTCTCGTCTGAAAATCAGTCTCCGGGCCTCCAATGGGGTCCGCTTCGCAGCTTTCAGCTGAGGTAGGTTCTCAGCCTGGGTTCTAGCAGTTTTTTGATAGCGTTTTGTAGTAACTGTCTGCCATCCTTGCCCTCCAGGATTGGTTTTTAGTAGGGCTGTAATGTCTGCGTACGTAGACTCAGGCCTATCGGACTTCTTGTTCGACGCGGCTCTGTTTTGTGGTCCGTGCGTGGAAAACTCTGCCTTTCTGCTCTGGGGGGCCTGGGGGGCCTGCAATAGTTCTGTATAGGGTGCTTTCTTTGCTGTTCTTGGTCCTGAATCTGTTGGGGGAATCTGAGCTTGTTGGAGCTCCTGAACCTTCTCTTCTAGGGCCTTAATTTGGGCCTCATATTGCTGCTCCTGGGTGCGTTGTTGTGCTGTCTGGGCCTCAATTCTTTGATCGATATAGGCATGTATACTTCTAATCTCTGCCTGTCGCTTATATTCCTGATTTTCATGCGATTCTGCTAGCTTGCGTAGGGATTGTGGGTTCAGAGCTGGTCCTGTTCCTTGTCGCTTTCGAGTGCTATAGGCACTCCGTGTGCTCCGGCTGCTTCTAGAGCTGGCCCTACTTGGGGCCCTGCTAGATTCGCTGTTGCTTATCTGATCCAGGTCGAAGGGTATGTCTAGGGCTCTAGGACCCCCCCGATATATCGGTGTTGGTAATGGTGGTAGTGGTGGTACTCCGCTCAGGGGCATCCACCTCGACGCGCTCGGTGGACCACCACTATGGGGGTTTAGGGCCTCCATAGCGGTTCCTGGGGCCTTAGAAGGCCTTTATCGATCAATTAACGCGTTAAAATTACGTGTTTAGATTGGGTGTTGATTTTGATGTTCCGAGCATCTGTTACTCCCATCATTCTAACGTTATGTAGATATATTTGAGAACAATCTT
Source organism: Aspergillus bertholletiae (assembly GCA_009193595.1). NCBI lineage: Eukaryota > Fungi > Ascomycota > Eurotiomycetes > Eurotiales > Aspergillaceae > Aspergillus > Aspergillus bertholletiae. Next base: position 16,611 of record ML736170.1, read on the forward strand.
AAATTATGTTTGCTATACTCATCATCCTAATAACCCATATATTTTTTCATCAACTACTACCTACTTAATACTATCTGTATGCTCCTTGCCATGATCAATCAATGTACACGTCGATCCACCAAGACAGATCACACAAAAAAGAAACTCTGCTGTCAAATGGATTGTATATATCATCAGGGACGCCCTATTCCTCCATGCATGGAAAATTGACTATAATCAATGACAGTAGCTTCAGTGAAGTAAAAGTGGCGAGACCAATAATACGGAATAACTACGGCACTAAGGGACCGCGATGGCATTTAATTCCAAGTGTTCTTGGTGATAAAGGCAATAATGGTGCCAATGACCGATAATCTGGTTGATGTATAGCGTTTCAACACATTCTAGTTCCATTAAAGATTCAATAGGCCGAGCTGGGATAAAGTCTCATTCAGGATTTCGTGGACATATTTCAAGACTAAACTTCTTAAGGCTCCTCTTATAGCATGAGAGGGCCTACATTATTGATGCTGGATCCGAATCGTCAGTAATTTCGAAGTAGTATGGTTTTGTCTAGTAGAAGGATTACAGTTTTTTGCAGCTCTTGAATAGGCGAGAAATCCTATTTTAGCCCATCCAGCCTCTATCAATGAAAATATTCTGAAGGCTTATTGCTCCTATGAAAGGTGGAGTCAAAATCAATGTCACAGTATCTGCACCCTCTGATAGTAAGGCTCGACAGTTGTAGAAGTTGAAGTAAAGAGCTCCATAGCTGTAAAGGAAATCCCTTAATGTGAAAAGTGGATTCGTGTAACTGCAATTAACATATGATTTTCTCTTCTTTCTCGTTTAATATATTGTTCAAGAAAGTTATATACTGTGCTTTCCCAGGGGCTGTAAGATGCTGAAGCTTGAGAGTATGCTGAATCAGGTCGCTGAACAGGTTTTGAAGAGATGTACTTTAATCTTCCTTAACACTCTGAATTTGAATTGATTTGACCTGGCTGGCAAGAAATGGATTTTTTATAGAAGACAATCCAGATGCTTCAAGGCCTTCGTTGATACCAAACCGCATGCGAATTATTGAAAAAGCAAAATTGGGTGATAGCTTGGTGAGGTTTAAAACAAGATATAGTGATAATAAGACGGCTGGTCAAGTCTCTGGAATATGTCCCGTCCGAATTGAAGAAGACAATCTCGCTGTTATGTCTCAATCGAATTGTCAAGAAAATGTCCGCGTCGCACTCCTGGCAATATTCATATGCCTTTAGGAGCAGCTGAATCTTTCGTCGGCTCCGTTGCTGGCACCTTGCCTTGGTACTATCTGATCGCCAGCGCCAGATAGTTCTCATTTTGGTCATCATGGAGGCTTAGTCAAGATCAACCGACTTTTGTGGATTTATTAGCGTCAATGTAATCAATTTAGAAATAATTTAACGTAGACGGGTCTGTTAAGAGTTATTGTGAGACGCACGGGTGTATTGCTATCTGTTTATATAAGTGACAAAAGGCCACGGTTCTGGTGTACGGCCACGCATTTAAATTTACGAAGAATAACCAATACTTTCTTTCCCCTTTTTGGGTTGTCAGAACGCACCTTGTATTCCTGAGATACAAAGAACGCTTTGTGTATTTTGAAATATGAATATCACTATTCTACCTTTGCATCTTGATCCCAAAAATAATGAGGAGATACATAAAATGCATGTAAAATACACAAAGATCAAGTGTGATAACGATTATCCATACGTCAAAGAGCGTTAGTATCCTTGTTCTATGACCGATTCCCTCTTGTAAGGATCCTCTTGAGAGATAGGAGAGAAGCTTTTAAATAGATGATCTACATTAAATATTGTAACCATTCATACAGCACTAAATCCATGTATTTGTAGTATTCACTAGCTATCTGGTACAGTAGTATGTCTACTTTAAAAAACAAAACTTGAAATCTTAGTCAGCTGATAGTGTAGGTTAACTACTTGTTTATGTCCCTGGCTAGGATAAAGTAACTTAATATCCATCCAAAAATATAGCCTAAGGTTCAACAAACATAAAGACACCGCCACAACTTGAAATGAAATATTAACTAGACTTGTAATATATTGGAGCCAATAAGTTTATGTAATATAGTTCAAATTTGTTGAGGAATACTAATTCTCGTTTAGGGTTTAGATTGTTTCTGATTAGAAGATAGATGTGAAGTTATCAGCTTAGTAAATAGTGAACTGGAAGAGGGTGAGGTTGCTTTGACCGGCTCCGTGAGCCCTATGGGGGGCCACAATAGTGGATTTGTGACCTCTCTCGGCTGGCCTAGATAAACGGAGGCTGGCAGAGAGCCACAATTTTCACTACTTAGGTGGCCTCTGGAAAATCTAATCTTACGGTCTGGCAGCCCTTGTGGGCAGCCACGCTTTTGCGAAACCATGGATGCCATATGGAGAGATTGACCACCGGGGAGTTATCGCCCTACGGATAGCCACACTTTTGCAAACTATGCATGCCATATGGGGAGCTTGACCATCGGGGAATTATCGCCCTAAGGACAGCCACAGTTTCTCTCACACTGTAGACACCCTGCGGGTGGTTTGAGCATGGGGCAGTTCTGACCCTGTGGACAGCCATGACATATTTCGCAGCTTAGTGCGTTACAGATCTTGCTACCGATGGAAATTTTGTGGCATAATAATATAATATTGGGATAAAGGAGATCAGTATTGTACGGGAATAATCACTGAGGAGAGTCGTCTAAGGTATCATGCCAAATGTCCTGCGATGAGGTGGTTAGAGCATACCCAAACACATAAAAGGCCCAAATTCATGAGAATCTATTTACCCAGTCTAGTATGTTGCCACTCAGCCATGGCACGGTATCAATCCACTCATCAAAGACATTGCTAGTCTGGGCGCCAGAGGCATTCGACCATTGGAACTTTTCCGGTGAAAGCATTATCCTACAGCGCTACATATTAGTTAATATTACTGAGCTGCTGGGGTAACGCGACTTACTGCAAGTGTTGTAGAATCGGGTATGCCTTCACGCAGATCGGACTGCGCGCGCGGAGATTCTCAACCCGTAACACAGCGGCATCGAACGCGGAGCGGTATGCATCCGAGTCGAAGGTGGCAGGCTGCATTAACAAGCATGAGGCTAGAGCCACAGCTCCATGAAGAGCGCAAAAGCTTGTCATGCCATATACGTACCAGTGGTATTGCCGAAGACGGGGAGTCTCGAAGAATTGGCGATGAATCTCGAGTAGGGCAGCGCCCGAGGTGATGCATTTCATTTGGGATTCCGGGCGACTTGAGTCACCTCGGCAGAATGGTCTATGGATGAGGAGGTAGAGCTGGTGAGCGTATTGCTGGAGGATACACCAGTGAGCATAACTGGAGGTATCAAGCACACTTGGTTTCCCGTCGATGAGGAACTTGGAATCCCATTTCGCCTGCTCTTGGGCTATTTCCGTGTCGAACGAGACTAGAACGAGCTCGTCGAACTTGGTGTCGCTTGATAACCGATGACAGATCCGACTAGAGAGTTTGAAGAGGCGAAGCTTGAACATGATCACGGACATTTGGGTTGGTTGACTAGATGGCTGCCGTATCATGTTATCTTGGATATCGGAGTCGTTTACATCGGCGGGCATCATGCCTTCAGCTTCTAGTAGCGATGATACGTCCACGTCTCGGAAAAGGATTGCTTGATATGTGTGAAGTAAAAGAATCCCCGCCCAACAGCGCCGGCGACGCTCAAACTCGATCCAGCCCATGCTACTAGGCTTAGCTCTGATGTTGCATCGTAATGCAATTCCGATATTGAGGGCCATACCTTACGGGCGGTTATTACGTTTTATATTCTCGCAAGGATGCTGGAGGCTGCTCACCTAGTAATACCCAAGTCTGCTCTACGCCATTACTATGGCTTATTCCATAGATGAGTATGAGGAGAGTCTCGAGGGTATTGAGGTTGTGTCGGATAAGGAACTGGTCCTGAGAAAGGCAGATCATCGCTGATTTGCGGAACTGAGCAGCAACAGTCGACAAACTTTGAAAACGGAGCTCATGGGACCAAATCTGGGTGAGAATAGGGTCATCATCTTCCATCGTATTTAGAATTGTCGACAAAATTGTGAAGAGTAACGCCAGCCATGACAAATCTGCTGTTAACGGCTGACCCAAAAAATTGTTATACTGTCTCTGAAATGTTGGTCCATGGAGCACATGAAACAAGGGCGAGAGTCGTAGAAAGTACTGCGAAATCAGATAATCACAGCATTCTTTTGGTGGAAGGGTGGCGAGGACATCGCTTTTGGATAGTTGCGGGCCACAAGGGAACGGGAAGTTATAGTTGATGTCCCCCCAAGTGGGCTCTGCCTCGGTTTGATCGGACTGAGATAGGGGATTGATTGGCCTCTCAAAAACCGCATCCCAGCGTACATGGCTCTCAGTTGCAGCTCTGGTAATGCTTTCGGCCTCGCCTTGTGGGGATAAGTAATTGCTTGCCGGTTCGATAGGTGTCGCTTGATGTGTCTCAGCAGGTACATTTACGGTTCGCGTTGAGGCAGAAGCAGTAGATGAAAACGTGTCTGAATACATGCAAGAATCGACCAACTTTCGCCGCTTGCACCTCGAACAAGGTTGTTGTCGATCACATCGGAGCTTGGAATCCCTGCATGGCGTACAGCTGAGCGGCTTTCGCACTCGACGCGTGCGAGTGTTCGATACGTTGGTTAGGGAGGGCGATGCAGTCATGTCGTCATTTGATCTTTATTTCCGATTCTAATGCTATAGACGATATAAGATGCACTGGAACGGATATCTCGGGGTCTAGTATGAGGCACAGGTAATGATTTCTCTGGCGCGGAGAATTGGATGTATCGGAGATATCGGAGGTCTTGCCCACGGCTACATCGGCGTTAACCACGGTACTTGAAGTTGATCGGAGAAGAGTGATCATGGCAAATATTCGTTGGCCCTACTGCCGTACTTCAATTGCGTGACTCCCATGGAGCTTGAATATCTATGATACCTATATTTACCAAAGAGACGAAGAGACGAAGAGAAGAAGAGTCTTTTATGATCTGGAATATGTGTCCCGTTATCACCTTTTATGTGCCATCCTAGCTAAGGTTCTTTTCCTGCTCAGTACCAGTCGTCTTGCTCGATCTAACAGGAAGTGCCGTGAGGACATTCCATGCATGGTGCAATCATATATTGGTTCACAAAGTATTGATATATCATATTCCTGTCCAGTACCCAAGAACAACAACTATACCGTGTTTGTTACTCGATCTTTGCGCCGGCAGGGAGCAACTTGTGTGGACATCCAGTCCAGTCACAGGTTTCCTAGTAGAGAAGCATCCGTGAGTATAAGTCCCTTCTGGATCAGTTCAAGGTGGGTTCGCTCACCTTGTACACTTCAGTGCCCCACCACGACAACCTATCTGACACACCTGAGTAGTAGATTGTAAAAAAAATCACAAAGGCGGCCAAGGAGACGGACGACTCTAATGCGCTATCTAGAACGAAGTTGTACCGACGCCACCACCTGTTATGCCTCTTTCGAACAAAGTAACCAAAGAACAAGCCGACAATAGCCCAACTGCCGTAGTTCATGCCGGTGGCCGGTGGGATATAGTTCAGCCCCCCGAGCAATAGTGGAACACTCGCATTCCTCCAGAACGACGTGGGGTATCTCCGCTTCAATAGGTGCACAATGACAGGGAGCGTACCGCCTATGATGATCAGATAAAAAAGATTGCGGTAGCCGGAATCAGCAGAGAAGAATCGACGGGGCCCAACTGCACCCCAGATTATGCTAGTGTTGAAATTCGTGCGCGAGAAAGGACATGTGAAGCCATTCAGAGCATCGGTGGTGCATATTCCGTGGATGTGACCCAAGGCCCAATTTACTACAGCCACTTGTCCAACTGTTCCTATGATGATACCAATACACTGGGCCCAAAAGACAGAGTATGCAGGTATCTAACGTCTAAATTAGATCACCACGGTGGTAGGTATTGTTTGACTCACATGGTAATAGAGACAGAGTTTCATATCCTGGGAGAACGAGAGACCGTTCAGAATGGTCGTGTATCCCAAGCCAACGAACCAGACATTGGCGAGAATTTTCCCCTCCCACAGGAACCCGCCCACAATTCGGCAAAAGACCTCGATACCAACTTTTAGATTGGTGTTGGCATAGACCAACGTCACCTGCTCGGGTTAAAAGAGACTTGCCATTGACAAAGGCATACTTCCAGCAACATACCGGAAAGAAAAAAGTCGCACTAATGGCGAATGAGGAAAGCACTCCGAACCATCGAAGTTCAATATTCCAATACTCGGTAGCGAATATCGCTAGAAATAATCCTAGGAGTAAGCAGCCGCTGTACCACCAAGTTGATACATCACCGATGCGCGGTGGCCTTTGCTTCTCCCTTGGTGCACGGAAAGAGACACGATACACGTTGCCTAAATCCCTAAAAGCTGCCAATATGTAGCCATGATGCTCTAGGATAATCCACACGATTAGAGATGCTAGAGTGGCAATTGCCAAAGCGTATGTGCTCAATGCATAAGTGATCGGCATGTAAACCTGAATGGATATGAGCATAGATCTATGCAAGGTCTGTAGCGAGCCATAAATTTCGTACCGGAGAGTATTTCTCATACTTGGCGAGGTCCAGTGAAAATCCATCGCTTTCACTGAGGATTCTAGATACATTGTATACGTTTCCAGTGTTGTCAAAAACTCCAGGCAGAGTACTAGTGTCAGTGTTGTACGGAATAGACTAATGAGAACTTGTAACTCTAGACTCACTCGATGAACTCTGAAATGGAAGGTATGCTGTATTCCACACGTTCATATAATAGCAGGCAGTGGCAACGATGTATATCCAGAACACCAGTGCGATCGCCACGTTGGCGATTGCCCAGGAAGGAACAAGTAAGGGGGATGCGACGTAGGCTATCTGGCTCCCTGACAGTTATATAATAACATTAGAGCTTTGCAAGAAATATGAAGTGAGTTGGGTGACACATACAGTCCAAGGTCAGAGGTAATAAGCCCATTCCCGATGAGACTCCAAAGACCTGGTTAACAGCAGGGCTGTCGGGATTGATCCAGCAAGGAAAGTTAAAGTAGCTCAGTGCAGGAAAGAGAAAGTCTGGCAACCAATACCAGCAGACTGAACCCAGGAAAACGAGACAAAAGAAGCCAAGTGTGGATATTTTCCGAGACGAGTTACTACTTGACGTCAACAGGGGCTTCATTCGACAGGATATACCCGTTTTCACCTTTCGTTTGCGCCAGCTTTCCTGCGCCTATGTAGGGTGGCCGTCAGGGCTGTGACACTCAAGAGCCCGGGCCACACCACCTTACGGGGCTCCACCAAGGCTGGTCGGGTCAGGCCAGAAAATGCAAAGCCGATGAGAAACAAGGCCAATATCATCAGTATTTGAAAGGCCCATCCAGAGTTCAAACCGAAAAACATCTTCTGCTCGACAAGAATGTCAGCAGTCATTCGAGTAAAGAAACTGATGTTCGCCATAACGTAAATCAAAATATGTTCCTGCAATCTAGGTGGTTAGTGTACTGAAATAGCTGTGGCTGTGTGGGGAGCTGACCTTAGGATTGAATGGATGAGGGTTTAATGAGAAGTTCCAGCCAAGGATATTGAACTGCCGGGTGGGCATGCAGGCGTCCCACAGACGCCCAGCAGGATATGCCAGTAGTTGGGCAGTGGATTTGGCTATGCTGATAGATGGACTCCGCAGTGTAAAGAGGGTATTCAAACCACAACCGGCAATAGAAAAGGTAATACCGATCGTCCACATCCTTAGTGTGAGAGCCTGCTGGTCGGCATAACGGTCTTCTGTATCGATTTGTGCTGCGTTCAGCACCTCTTTGAGTAACTTCTCATCATCTGGCATCAGGATTAGAGGTTGTTACTTGGCATATATTAGAAGAGAGAACGGAGAGGGACCAACCGGAGCTTTCTGTCTGGGAGACACTGGGGGTAGACTTGTCTGTCATTTTGATACTCTTTAGGTTTAAGCTCGTGCGACAGGCTGTGGCAGTCCGAGGAACGGATTCTCAGATCATCAGATAAGATTATGTGAGGGAAAGTCGACTCTTATATGGGAGTTTGAGTGTCGAGCTAAGCGAGAGACGAGTGTAGGTCTAACGTGAAAAATGCTCATGGTTTGTGTCTCAAGAGACTAGTTTCAGGTCCCGAGTGAGACTACCCACTCGCAGCCTGTCGATCCAAGAAAGCCGGATCAGATAAAGCAGCGACCTGGACCATTTTGTGGGTCAGCAATGCCTCGGACTACGTATACTGTTGATAAAGTCTAGATTTAATGGGTGAGGATACAATACGCGTGACACAAAATTGTAGTTTTCAGCAAGAGAGTGCAGGTGTGGTATTATCTACGAGTAATTCCTAGATCCTAAATACTCTAGTCCAGCTTTTTCGGACCTAATATCCAGCGATTGCTTCAACTTTGTGCATTTTGATTGATGTGGCCCACACTTGACTAGCAGCATTACCGATACACAATATTCATTGGATATTGCCCTAAATCCGACATTACTCATTAAGCCACCGGAGGTTGTCCGTCGCATCGGACTAAATAGTTGACCTTGTCTAGCATTTTACTATTCCTTGGCGCACTTATAAAGAAAACTGTTGCTAGTCTACTAGCATTATAGATCTTCTGATAGTTCTGAGAGGTTCAAGGAGCAGAGGGCGTCATCAATCGTTCCATGAAAATGACTGTCTGAAAGGATGATCTTGGATTGATCCCCCATCATGGTTCAATACAAGATCTGTCCTTGCAATTTTCTGTGGTTGTTTCACTTATATAGAAACAATAATCTGGTTGCATCTTTGAGACTGAAAAAATACTAGCAAACAAGGGATATGGTTCATCAGATCGGAGAAATATTGTATTGGTCAAGCAGAACCCGCACCAACCCATATATTTCAAAGTACAGCGGCCGGGCTACCAAATTACTAGTCGGTATGATACCCTACTATCCCAAATAACATTTGATGTCGGAGAAGTCGTGGATGTGGGTTCTTTATCTCCGACAGGAGTAGTTATTTGATTGGACTGGTGATAAAGCCTATCGGATATATGCACCAGAAGAGACCTGATGACCCGGAGAAAAATTACATTCGGTATGAAGCAGCTAATATATAATCTTGTTGGTTTCCACTTAATCATTATATTAAGTCTGGTATAACTCGGATACGCTGCTTTAAAAATTGACATTGATCAAAGAATTTCATTAAAATTTCGACACTGGCCGGTAGCAAACAGTCTTTCGTTCCTGAATCCGACTTCGGAGCGCAGTTCGGTTGGGAAATCTAAAATGCAAAGCAACGTCTCTTCTCGAGGGCTCGCTCTCGCGCCCAAAGTTCCCGTATTTTTTGATGTCCTGGAAAATCTTTGGGATCCGGAATCCAACCCGAATGGCACGGTGAACCTTGGTCTTGCTGAAAATGTGAGATTCAATCGAACTTAACGGTCGGTCAGTCATGCTAAGCAAATCAGTCTTTGACGCACGCGGAATTGAAGGGCTTTATTAATTCAGAAGTAAGTACATCGCAAGATATTGCCGCTAGGTACTAAAGCTCTGTGTTACTCTAGCCTCGTGCAGACTATCATGCATTGACCTACGGGGATGGATTTTCAGGCTCGAAAAACCTGAAAGAGGCTTTGTGCCATTTCATGAACCGCCATTTCCGCCCACATAGGGCTCTCGTCCCCTCTCACATGTGCATCACATCTGGGGCGAGCAATGCAATTGAGAATTGCGCATGGGCCTTGTTTGATCCGGGGGACTGCGTGCTTGTTGGACGTCCATATTGGACTACTTTCAGGTCTATCTTTGGGAACCGTGCGGGGTAGGGTCTTCCCTCTATCCCAGTCCGTGATGTAAATATACACTGACCGAGCAAAGTGTCAATATCATTGAGGTTAGGTTCGGAGACATGGACCCGTTTAGCTTGGAAGCCGTGGAGAACTACGAGAAAGCTTTCATCAAGGCAACTGAGCAAGACCAGAAGGTCAAAGCTATTTTGCTTTGCTCCCCAAACAATCCTCTTGGTTAGTGCTTGTTCATGCACTCGCATATCATCTTCCATCAATATTAATAACATGTGCAGGACGCTGCTACCCCGGGGAAGTCTTGAAGGCATACTTGACGCTTTGCCAGAAACTAAATATGCATTTCATCTCTGATGAACTATATGGGCTTTCAGTCTGGCATAACCCGGAATATGAGAACCCCACACCGTTCACATCTGTCTTGTCAATAGAAACGGAGAATCTCATAGACCCCCAAAAGGTGCATGTCATTTGGGGAATGAGTAAGGTGAGTTTTGTATACTACGCTTTCTATAGATTAAACTCGATCCTAACTCGTCTTCTCAGGATTTTGGTGCAACGGGGCTACGGATTGGAACCCTGATCAGCCAGTTTAACACGACATTCTTGGAAGCGTGTGAAAGTATCTCGTAAGGCTATCGCTTACTCGTTTCGAATAATACTGACAGAGGAGCAGATTATTTAGTTTTCCATCCAGCCTCGCTGACAACGCTGCAGCATCACTGTTTTTGAACGAGGCATTCTCCGATGAGCTTGTTAAACTCAACCGCGCACGCCTGTCTGAAAACTACCAACACGTGGTGAAAATCCTCCGATCTCACAGAATCCCATACCAAAGCTCCAACGCCGCTCTCTTTGTTTGGGTCAACCTGGGGGCGGTGGTAAACCGAGAAAAGGTGACGGATGAGGTGATTCTACAGGCCCTGCGCGGAAGAAAGCTCTATATCACCTCTGGATCTACTTACGCTAGCGAACAAACGGGCTGGTTTCGAATCGCGTTTGCGCACCCTAAGCATGTATTAGATGAAGGCTTGAAGCGGCTTATCCAGGCCATAATGTAAATAGCTAGCTAGTAGGCCGTGTATGTACCCAAACTGCGTTGAAATACATGCCGAAAGGAAAGTAGGTAACTTGATAGGAACGTAATTCGACAGCCTAATTATCATCTAATTAGGACTGTACCAATAATCATCTGAGGTCTTAACCTCTTTATCATTATTATTATTGCTGCTACTGCTGCCGCTGTTGCTATTGTCATCATCATTTCATCTCTCAACTTTTCAAGTCCGATGCCACCAAGACATCTCCGATCCGAACTTTCGTCGAAACATCTGGATGGGCTGCTGACCCCCTTCTAAAAGCACCCTTCAATAACAATTCTATGAAAAATTGTAATCACGATAATATGTCGCAGAGGCCACAGGATATGTCTGTTGTGACACGGTCACAGGACTATCTGGGGCGAAAACGGTGACGGAAAATCTGGTTCCGTGGAGAGTGTCGGCGAAGAAATTTGGCAAGACTGTTCAAGGTCAACACACCGAGAAGACGGGTATGCCCCCCAACAGTGATTGAAGCCCTGAAGGAACGCTTGTGGCATCTTGAGTCACTTTTACCGCAATACAAATCTCAAACCATACGGGATCTGTTACTGTACATTCCATTCAGCTAGCCCATCAGCGGATTACTAGAAACGTATATATTGATAAAAGAGGCGAGGACAAGCAGGACACTCATCTACAAGGCCAGTCATTTGATACCAACTTCAATGGTAGAACGCACATTAGCCTGTCGATCCGCAATCTACCTGGGCTGCTCCCTTTTACTAGGGAAGCGTTTGACACATTCCCAGCCCTCGATAAAGCTCGATGTTAATCTATTATGACATACATTTTAGGTACTTGTCGAGATATGCGGAATATAGATAATTCATTGCTGTATTTCCAGTTGCCACAAGAACAAATACAGCGTTCGGTATGTGAAGGTCGCGTTACTATCCGAGGTATTATCTCCGAATGGGAATATCTCCGAATGGGATTATCTCCGACACTCCAAAGCCGTAGTGGATGTATTCTGTACACAGACAATGTCAACTGCGGTAGGGTGTTTAAAGGGTTTAAGAATCATGGCAGCATCAAATGTCATGTCTCGTTTACATAAAAGCCAACCGCTCCATTGAAAACTGTGCCACCGAAGTAGCCACAGTGCTGTCAGTTTAGCGTCGCTTACACATCCGACATATTTCCCATCGCTCCACGAGGAAATTCTGCTGAAACTAGTGACTATGGTGTCTCTAGTCAAGAAATCTGACCTCACGAGTCACTTGCCTTGTGCTATAGCTGGGGAGGTGGTAGAAAGAAGGAATGTTAGGCCTGATGAGGAAGTAACTGTCGGTCGACCAGTGACAGCAAGTGAAAGTGCAGAAGAATACCCGGAAGGGGGTATGAAAGGTTGGCTCTGTGTCTTAGGAAGCTTCATGGGCTTAGTGGGCAGTTTAGGGCTTGTGAACTCCATTGGCACATTCCAAGCCTATCTTGAAACGCACCAGCTCGACGCATACGGCTCCGGTAAAACGGGTTGGATCTTTGGTGTATTTACATGTCTGACCTTCTTCTGTGGTATCCAGGTCGGGCCCTTCTTTGATGCCAGGGGCCCTCGACTATTGTTGTTCATGGGCTCGATCCTTGTTATGGCAATGATGATCTGCATTGGGTTCTGCAAGGAATATTGGGAATTCATGTTGACTGTTGGTATTGCTGGTGGTATTGGAACGTCACTGGTTTTTACCCCCGCGATTTCGGCTGTCGGTCATTTCTTTTACATTAAACGAGGTCTCGCAACCGGCATCGCGGCATCGGGTGGCTCAATTGGCGGGGTGATATTCCCACTTGCACTCAATGACCTGTTCGATAGGATTGGGTTTGCCTGGGCAACGCGAGTAGTCGCCTTAATATGCCTTGTCTGCCTTGCTACTGCCTGCCTCTTAGTGTCTTCGCGCTTAGCTACAAAGCCATTCTCGAAGGAGAACATTTTGCCGGACTTTCGAATCTTTCAAGAACCTAAATTTCTCCTCACGACCCTGTCAGTGTTCTTCATCGAATGGGGCCTCTTCGTTCCTATTACATATATCTCCTCATATGCACTAGACCAGGGGATTTCAACTCGGCTATCATACCAGCTTCTTGCCATACTAAACGCCGGATCATTCTTTGGCAGACTACTCCCCGGATATCTCGCCGACCGTCTTGGCCGCTTCAACACTCTCATAATTACCGTGGCCCTGTGTCTGCTCTGCAATGCATGTCTTTGGATGCCCGCAGGAGACAACGTTGCGTTATTAATAGTGTATTGTTGCGTATTCGGGTTCTCCAGTGGCAGCAATATAAGCCTTACTCCTGTTTGTATCGGACAGCTGTGCAAAACCGAGCATTATGGTCGCTACTACGCAACGGCGTACACCGTCGTGAGTATTGGGTAAGCTTATATCCCCGTGGTATATGATGTCCATTGGCTAATATCGAAATGCTCAGTACATTAACCGGGGTGCCAATTGCTGGCGAGATACTCCTGCGTTGTAATGGACTTTACTGGGGTCTGATTCTATTCACCATTTGTTGCTACGTAGCGGGGTTGGTATGCGCTATTGCGGTCAAGATCCTTCATTGTGGGTGGAATACCCCGTGGGCTATTTACTAGGTCTGCGATTATGTGACACCAAGTCTCTTACCTAGATGGCCGCCAGTGAGGGCATTGTTGTTGTGGCCAGAAATATCAATTCTAATTGGGTTTTCTAAAGCTGAATCAGTGGCTCAGCCCCTATAGACAAATATTATGTTATATTATACCAAGAGTGTCGCCCGGAGGGGATGACTTGCAAGGATATTGTCGTCATCGTGAGTAGGATACCTAATATCGGATACAACCGAACGCTCTGCAGCACTGTTGAAAATATCCTGCAGGAGGGGGGGGGGGGCAAATGGTGTGACTTTTGGATGCTGCTCCTCGGATACTTTAGTCTAGGGAGTCCATTTTCAGTACTGTCCAGGCCCTTATTATCCCCCAGAATTGATGTTTCAAGTATCTCCATACAGTCGTGTGGTCATAAATTGAAGTACATCTGTTACTCAACAATCACCAATAGTGGTATGATAATACACAGTGAGGGGTGTCAAAATGAGAGGTATCATTCGCAATATCAGCAGGAGAAAGTGTACTGAGTCATGTCATGTTGATGTATACGAATCATACGATATTGTGTCTTCCTCTTCACACACAATAGGGATACATATTTCAAGCGGCAGACCACCGCCTAGTCGGTTCAACAACATGATGCTTCCCAAAGGTAGAGCTACTTACCCTCGGGGACATACTCTTCGATGTCTCTAGCTTAATTTCAATTATCCAAGCCGTGATGTTCGTGAAGTGGTTGAAAAATATGGAACCCACTCTTCGCAAAGTAGAAGGTCCACGACTGGCATATCGGAAATAATTCATGGAGTCCACCAGCATCAGCCTAGGAACCGATGCTGTATGCTCTCTGAATATCTGCCGAATTCCGCCCTCAGTGTGTGATTAGCTAGCTAGAGACTTAAGACGCTAGCGTACAAGACTCTCATATAAAGCGTCGAAAACCACTTGTAGTGAACACTTGATGTGGAAAAGACTTTGCCTTAAACCAAGATATACAAGTTTCCTAGGTAGAAAAGACATCTAGAGGCCAGATAATTAACGGATTATCAACCTCTTCTAAAAGATATCTATATGCAACTAGGGTTGCAACAAAAATCGAAACAGGCTTGTGGACGTATTTCTATATAATTGGCCCACATTAACGCGTCGCTTGTACATTTGCAATATCTGTTAAACCAATAAGCTACGCGCTTGAAGTAGGGGTCACACAATTTGAGATCCAGCACCAACAGGTGAGTAATAGCACGACTCTCATGGTTCTTACACATTCAGGGAGGCATCCTGTCGAATACGGGTCTGACCGGATCATCGGCAAAGGCATGTGGCCTGTTTGCTAGCCGTTTTCGTCTACATTTGCCCCGAGGAAGTATGAAGTCCAGCAAATGTTTCGTCATTCGCGAGACGAAACGCTGATAAATAAAGTTGCCTGTGGTGGGGATGAAGTCCAGGCCGTGACCACCTGGGATGATGTCATAGAATTTCCGGACCTTTTCGGCCGCGATACCTTATATAGCTACTGCCACGGCAGAAGGGGGGTTCCATGGTCATTTCGTGTGTACGATCATGTCGCAACCTACTCTGAATTCGCCTTGATGGATACCAAGTCAATCTCATTCAAACGAGATCCACAGAATGTCCAGGCCTGGTTAGTTGGCAATGGGATGGCCTCCCTAGCTGCCGCTGTCCATTTGATCAGGGAAGGCAACGTTCCGGGCTCGCATATCCACATTCTCGATCTTCGTCCGGGCTTTGGAGGCGAAATGGCTACACTGGACGACGGAGAGAACGGATATTATCTACCATATCAGTGCCTCCCCGATTTTCATGGTGATTGTACAGAAAGCCTTCTGTCTCTCGTTCCGAGTAGCGAAGACCCCAACATGTCCCTACTAGACGACATTCGTGAGTTCGATATACAGCAACGGTCAGACCCACAAGAGCAGGCGATCCCTAGGGCAATGAGACTAGATGCATCGGGCTCCAGCACTGTGTACACAGGGGGTTTCCAGGTCGGACTAAAGCAGCGCCTGGAGCTAATCAAGCTCATCTTAGAGAATGAGAGAATGCTGGGTTCGAAAAGCATCAATGAAGTCTTCGAGGAGTCATTCTTTGAAACAAGCTTTTGGTCACAGTGGTCCACTGTGTATGTCCTTTGTATGCATAAATTTCCACGTCGTTATACGCTGATCGATGAATAGATTTGCATTTCAGCCCTGGCATAGCGTTATCGAGTTTCGAAGACATCTTCGTAAATATTTGGAGGACGCCCAATCTCTTAATGACGTTGACGGGTCCACCAGAACCAAATATAACTTATTCCAGTCTATTGTCGTCCCCATAATCAGTTATCTGAGAGACGAACAAGTTGATTTCCGCTTCAATGTCGAGGTAACAGATGTCAAATTCTACCCCGAGAGTGGTGATCCAAAGACAGTTTTTGAGATAGACTTTGTGAAGGATGGAAAGGACGATCTGGTTACACTCGATCCACAGGATATCTGCTTGGTCGACCTAGGCTTCTCACGCTCAGGTGCAGTTTTCGGCACGAATACAGCCGGTCCACCCTTTTTATCCTCAAACTGGGAGGATATTTTATTGCGTGAATGGAGATTGTGGCAAAAGCTTTCTCAAAGATCCTCAAAGTTCGGGAACCCAATCAATTTCCTTTCGCGTGCCCTAGAATCCGGGATTGAGACCTTTGTCACTACTCTGCAAGGAACAGAATTTGTGAAGCTATATGACAAGCTCACCAATGACTCGGCTAGGACCGGCGCCATGTTATCCCTAACAAACAGTAAATGGCTAATCACTATCAGCGTTCCGCATCAGCCTGTATTCCCGTCCCAGCCGGCTGATACACATATCATATGTGGATACGCGCTGAGCCCTGCCAGCGAAGGCAACTTTGTGAAGAAACCCATGTTTTCCTGCTCTGGTGTTGAGATTCTCACCGAAGTGATCTCCCACCTGGGCTTTCCATTGCAATCGATACTCGATAAGTCCATTACTATCCCTTGTGGGATGCCGTTGGGCACTGCACCTCTTTTGACACGCAGTGACCACGATCGCCCACAGGTAGTACCTCATGAGACCACTAACTTTGCATGTCTTGGCCAGTTCGCAGAAATTCCTGACGAGTGCACATTGAGCATTGAGTACAGCGTGAGGACGGCTCAGCAGGCTGTATACACGCTGTTAGGACTTCCAAAGACGCCAGCAATGGTAAAGAGAAACATACTATGGGAGGTCTTTGATCTACTTATATAATCAGTGTATCTTGATATAATAAATCACAAATCACCACTCTATTGCTTCAGGGTCTGTGTGATTCATTGACTAGTATGATTTGTGTCGACTTTGAGTCCCTCCATCTAGTCTGGGGGTGAGTATGTAAAGGAGATACCAAAAAGTAAGGGTTGAAAATGGTTGAAAAGACTGCCTTTCTAACATATGACGGACTTTTCGCGAACATTGGAGTTTCAAAATAACCATCGTGCGTCATACCTAAGCAACCATCTTCCCCAGTATTGAAGGTTTAATGAAAATATAGATAATATCTTAACCAACTCCGAGCGTAAACATTCCAGGTACCCGTTAGACCAGGTATAACTGCGTCTTGAGGTTAAATATAACTATGAATTACTATACTGCTGAATTGTGCACAGCTGGACGTTCAGTAGTAAGGTTCTACAACGTTGATAAGATCTTGATTGATTGATTGCGGTATTATAGTTACTCAAAATAACTAGATGCCTAGGTCTTTAAAATGTACTGGTTTGGTTATATTTTGAAATGTGCTTCAATTTAATTACTAACATCAACTATATAATTCACAGAATCCGCATGGATGCTTCCGCCAGAGCGACATTTTTCAGCTCATGTGTCTGGATCACACTGATAGAATAGTTTTCACCATACTGCCCAACAGCATGCACAACTACATTCTCACCATATCCACAGTCTGTTTCGTTGGGTCCCGCCTCGTCGTATGCTTCATAACTTTCCTTAGTCAGGGCATCATCCTCGGAGAGTAATACCTTCTCTGCATATCTTCTCGCCTCCTGATAATTGACAAATGCATCCATAATATTTAGGTCTTTCACCTTGCTGACCTCTTTCTCGCCACTGTATTCCACAGTGGTTTGTATCACGTAGTAAAGAGGCACAGGGATTCGACCATCATCATAATCCGTAGTCAATCGCCTACTGTTTGCAGTCGTGTCAATGCGGACCCGGAATGTGGTGCCATCTGAGGCGACTGCAAAGACAACGAGACCCTGACGCTCGGGGAGATTCCGATTTTCAAATACATCTTTATTGGTCTCGTACTCTGTGAAGAACTCTCTTTCGTACCCGGCGTCAAAGAGGCAGCTGTGGGCAGCTGCCTTGGCTGCCCGCAGTGATATATAGCTGCCAGGGACGCGGACCTTCTCGACGATATTGTTAGGGTCCTTACTAATATGGGTGATCGATAATATAATATGATAGAGATCAAGGGCGAAGGCGTCGTTATCAGAAGCCATCCTGGTGTATTGATATCTTGATTATTGATAGGAGTAGAAAAAAAAAAGTAGTCTTAAAAGTCAGGAGATAATAGAAGTCCAATCGCTGGCACTGGGTTCCGCATCTTTCTATTATATTATTGGGCCTATGAGCCTTGCGTGATATCATCATGGTTCGATCAGGAGACTCGACGGAATAATTACGAGATCTTGGCGCTGACCGCGTCCAGTAGAATCTAGACTCCTCTTCAATCATATGACCCTTCAATTCCATCAAGTTCCTTTTTTCTGAAAGATATCACTGAAATTTGATTCTTATGTAATTTAATAGTAAGCGACATAGGAGGAAATCTCGGACAGAGACCCCGGAGTAGATAAGATTATCACCATCCTTGAGTCATCTTCCTCTAATATGTCCTTTTCCGAGGTATACTTGACAGATTGTATTTACTTTGGCTATTTGAACCAATCAGAATCAGTAAAAGAAACTCTATATTGAATTTTATAGATATTTTGTTCAAAGTCGCCCTTCACACGCCCTACAATCACGCGAAAACGCACCCTAATGGCCGTGTATCAACTGGAGTCTCGTATCAGATCAATGGTCTACTCTCTGGAGCAGATGGGCATAGCTTTCCTTGAGCCTCAGCTTCTACGAAGAGTAGTAGAATTTTACGCGAATGTTTGTAGAGTTCCATAGCAGTCCCTAGCATTAACTAACTCTATCTTCAGTGACGGTTGGTTTAGGTGGGGTTGAGCAAACCTACCCGACATCAAATATAAGATTAGATGAGCCTGAGCCAGCTTCTTTGTTGGCATCGAGCACAGTACTCTGATTTCACGTGTCCTGCTTCTTCCAGTACGAAGCATCTATGAAGAAAAGGCAGGACAACTTCTTCTACCGAGGGCCGGAATGATCTGCACGCTCACCAGCCTTTGAATCGCCGATCTGCACTCTACCACAGGCTCAACATACATCAACCAAGCCATTGATTGCACAGGGACCTCTTAGCTGCACAAGCCATGGCATCCACGTGACCATGTATGCCCCGGCTGACAAGACCGTCGAGACAACAATTTTCGCTATATCGACAAGCCATTGAAATATGATCTATGACGTCACGTAGTGAAATGCAATTATCCGGAGAGAATGAAGCTGCTATTCGTTTAGCCAAAGCGTAGAGATTTCCTATGCTGGAAAGCAGAGGTCGATCATTCCCCATTCGGCCCGATTATGACTCTGTACAGAATTTTCAACAACCCCCGAGAAAGTGGAGAGTCTCCAGATTATGGCCGCCGCATATTGTGGAGAAAAGCCCACACCCCGGCTGGGCACCGTTTGGCGTTTGCTTGTCTTGATCCCAACGATTCGGAGGAATGTGCCGACCGGTTCCACATAGTGGAATTCTGAAGCATATCGCTTATAAGGACCGTGGGGGAAGGTTGAAATAGCAACGAGCAGCACTCGGACTAAATGGAAGCCAAGAAAAACTAGACTACACCGTGTTTTATAGTGCTAGACGGTAGTTACAGCGCTCCACTTGCTGCGGCATTTTATTCTGCCGTAATACTATCGATGCTGAGATGTGGGGGACATAAAGCTGGCATTCATGCCACTGCTAGCTTTGTTCCGTGTTGGATTTTATAGCCTATCGGTCTAGGTTGCAGCAATGCCTCCATATTCCACATATCTAGGGGCGTTCAGCGCCTTTGCAGTGGCCGCTTTGGGCGACTCGCGTTCATCGTGGACTTTGGGCCATAGTATTAAAGTCAATTGGCAGTCGAATTCCCAGCATCTGTCAATTGTCCAGGCTAATAAGACTCTCCTCGCTACTGTCCCTGGCCAGAACTTTCTCAGTGCAAGTGCTGGGAAAGATCAATGGGTTGGTGCGAATGGGAACTTCAACTATACCAACGTTGGTCTCAACCGTTGCCAGGGCCAAAATGTCACTGGGATCGCTCATTCCCCGCGCGACGATAGTATTCTTGGCGAGGATGTGTCCATCCGGGGATACTTGCAGCGATGTGGGGATCAATCTATCGGGTATACCATGAGCTTTTGGGTGCCCAAGGACCTTCCAGATCGTGTGGCATTCGACATCAATGTCGAGCCTGGTTACAGGCATGCAGCTCCAATGACAAAGCTGTATGTAACTTTTAGCTCTGATGCATCGGAGGACTTTTATGGTCTAGGAGCTCAGGCATCCTTTGCGTCCATGAAGAACCAGACGATCCCCATCTTTTCCCGTGAACAAGGTGTAGGCCGTGGCGATCAACCCATCACAGCGCTAGAAGACTCTCAGAGCTGGTTCAGCGGTGGAAACAAATTCACGACCTATACTGCTATTCCTCAATATATCAGCTCTGCTTCGAGAGTTTTCCACCTTAGGGAAGAAGACACTGCTTTTACTGAATTCGACTTCACTAAACCTGATGCTGTGACTGTGAGATACGATGCTCTGGTGGTCGGGGGTCACATCATGCAGGCGGATAATATGCTCAATGCCATCACTATGCTCACCGATTACGTTGGCAAAATGCCTACCTTGCCCGAATGGGTCGATCATGGCGCCATCTTGGGCATTCAAGGCGGGCAGGAGAAGGTGGAACGCATCGTTAAACAGGGGCTGAAGCAGGATTGCCCTGTTGCTGCGGTGTGGCTTCAGGATTGGTATGTTCTTCCCAGGGTGTTGAGCCTGTCGATGAAACCTTGTTAACATCTGTAGGTCTGGAACCCACACTCAAGAAGCGCCATACGGTAACATGGAGATTTCTCGTCTCTGGTGGAACTGGGAATCCGACAGCAAACTGTACCCAACCTGGAATGAATTCGTACAGGACCTTCGTGAAGAATATGGTGTCAAGACCTTGGCCTATATCAACCCATTCATCGCCAATGTTAGCTCTAAGGCCGATGGTTACCGCCGTAATCTCTTCCTTGAAGCCTCCAAGGGTGGATATATGGTTCAGAACTCGACCACAAACAGCACCTCTATCATTTCCAGTGGCAAAGGAATCCAAGCTGGCATTCTGGATCTAACTAACCAGAAGACACGCTCATGGTTTGCTGACGTCCTCCGCAAACAAGTTTGGAACGCCAACATCTCCGGCGTCATGTGGGATTTCGGGGAGTATACTCCCATCACCCTGGACACGAAGCTGGCCAACATCTCTTCAGATGCTTATTTCTACCACAACCAATACCCCCGTGATTGGGCGATCTTCCAGCGCTCCGTTGCCAAAGAAATGCCCCTGTTCGATGAGATGGTCACATTCCACCGTTCTGCCTCGCTGGGCTCTAACCGCCACCTGAACCTGTTCTGGGTGGGAGATCAAACTACTGTCTGGGGTGTCAATGATGGTATCAAGTCTGCCGTGACCATTATGGGCCAAATGGGCATGTCTGGCTATGCTCAGAGCCACTCCGACCTTGGCGGCTATACAACTGCCTTCCACCCACCTACCGCAGTAAACTCATCTGGTGCCATTGGGCGTTCAGCGGAGATCCTCGGGCGCTGGGGAGAGCTGGCCGCAGTTTCCAGCGCAGTTTTCCGATCGCACGAAGGCAATGTGCCTGAAGTCAACGCTCAGTTCTACACCAATAGCTCCACATACTCCTACTACGCATACAACGCCCGGATGTTCAAGAGTCTTGGCCCCTACCGCCGTCGGATTCTGGATACTGAAAGCAGGACCCGCGGCTGGCCTCTCCTGAGAATGCCAGTCCTTTACCACCCGGATGATTTCCAGGCCCGCCAGATTAGCTACCAGAGCTTCTACCTTGGCGCTGACCTTTACGTGGCTCCCGTGTTAGATCCCCAAACTACCAAGTTGAATGTGTATCTGCCCGGCACTGACAGAAACCGCACCTACACCCATGTCTGGTCGGGCACAACTTACCACGCTGGACAAACAGTACGTGTCGATGCACCTTATGGAAAACCAGCTGTGTTTGTTGTCAACCGTGCACACAGTCCCGAGCTGGATGTCTTTTTGAACTTTGTTCGGAAGGAGAATGGAACCGTCATTCGTGTTTAGGCAGTGGGATATCATTTACGCAACCATTAGAGAGGAGTTTAAAAAATAAGTAAATAAATAATAATAAGTATACCCAGCCTCTAACAACTCAATTATCATGAGACTGCAATTATTTAATGCCTGACCTAACCTGTCTGCAACGTAAGTTTATATGTGGGCGCAATACCAAGGCCCAGGCTTCAAACCCTAGTCTTTTCGCGCACCAGTCAAGCTCTAAGAAGGTGCCCTAATATCACCCCTTTAATGGGAAGGTCCTATCCTGTGTTATCTCTCAATGTTCAGAGTATATGTGAGTGAATCAGGTTAAAGTGAACACACAATGCTTGTATTTGCAGAGGTAGAGTCTGCCTAACCAACAGACACATGTTGTTGGTTTTGCTCGCCAATGATGCACTTTTCGTCCCTATGGACGCTATAACACCATTAATCTTCCAATTGAAAGCAGAATCATATAAATAGCAAGAGTATTTATCAACAGCCACCGGGTGGTGGTGGTGGTGGTGGTGAAGGTTCGCAACATAGACCGCAGACCCGCTGCCGGCTATATCAACGGCCGGCTACCTACTGTGGAGCCCCTGGACTGCTATTCTTGACTAGTACCTTCTTCTCAGAGCTTGTTCCAGTAAGGTGCTTATTCAGAACCTAATCTGAAGTGCCCTTCCACAAACAAGGGTCACTAGAGCACCAGCTAGTAGAGAATAGCTGGCTTCTATTGGATCATATTTAACCTCATTTACTCGGCATGCACGATCTGCGTCTAGGCCCGTGCCGGATCCCATTGGCCGTAGCGTGGTTTCTTTATATAAACATACTCTCTGGATGTAAATGGCAGGTGGTGGTTGTACTCGTCGTTTTATGTCGGGTTTATTCACTATTCATTACGCCTGCTCGTGATTCTCGGGAGGTCCTGGCCATCCCCAGGTGCTACTAACCTCTGCTCTTGTTTTGATAGACTACATTCACGGCATTGGATTTCGTTCAAGTATTGGTGTCCGTGGTAGATCAGTTCAATTCCGACATGATGAGACCCCCCGGGGGAGGAAGGATCTGTTGTCCATTATTTCACTAGACGCACAGCTCTATCTCCTCGTCAAGGAGATTTACGGGCTCCCCCTTCGTTGAAAAGAAAACATGCGTCTGTTGAGTCTTTTTTAACGAGTCAACAACCCAATGTATTGATTGGGATTGATGATGTGTTCTGACTAGATGTTTGGCTAAGAGATATTCGAAGCGTCGACGAGATGTTTCTTCAAAGTCTGATGTTATATCGGTTTTACTAGAGTCGATATGCTTATGATGAAATGCGCAAGAATTGCTTGAACGTGGTATAATTGAAATTAATTAACTGGAATATAACAAGGCATCATGGTACAGTCATAACTTTTTCCCAAATCCCAATGCACATTACATTTACTTCTGGTTCTCGGGGCGAAGGGCGCGAACGGCCTTTCCAGCGCGCCAGATCTCGAGATCACGGATGTCCTGCATCTCCTTCTCGTACTTCTCACGGTAGTCCTTCTGGGAGTTGTAGTCCAGAGAGCGCTGGGTCTCGGTGCCGTCACGCACACTGTCGTAGAGCTCGTTGAAGAGGGGCTTGAGGTTGTCCTTGAAGCGGCTGGACCAGTCGATGGCACCACGACGGGCGGTGGTGGAGCAGGCGGCGTACATCCAGTCCATGCCGTTGGCACCGATCAAGGGGTAGAGAGACTGAGTGGCCTCCTCGACGGTCTCGTTGAAGGCCTCAGAGGGGCTGTGGCCACGCTCACGGAGGACCTCGTACTGAGCAAGGAACATACCGTGGATACCACCCATCAGGCAACCACGCTCCCCGTAGAGATCGGAGTAGACCTCCTTCTCGAAGGTGGTCTCGTAGAGGTAACCGGAACCGACGGCAACACCCATGGCAATGGCCTTCTCCTTGGCCTGGCCGGTGACGTCCTGGTAGACGGCGATGGAGGAGTTGATACCACGGCCCTCACGGAAGAGAGTGCGGACGGTACGGCCGGAACCCTTGGGAGCAACGAGGATGACGTCAACATCCTTGGGGACGTCGACCTTGGTGAGCTCCTTGAAGACGGGGGAGAAACCGTGGGAGAAGTAGAGGGTCTTGCCCTTGGTGATGAGGGGCTTGATGGTAGGCCAGGTCTCGCTCTGGGCGGCGTCGGAGAGCAGGTTCATGACGATGGTACCCTTCTCGATGGCGGTGTTGACGTCGAAGAGGTTCTTGCCGGGAACCCAGCCGTCCTGGACGGCCTCCTTCCAGGAAGCACCATCCTTACGGACACCAACGATGACGTTGAGGCCCTGGTCACGGAGGTTCAGACCCTGACCGTGACCCTGGGAACCGTAGCCGATAAGGGCCAGGGTGTCATTCTTGAAGTACTCCTGGAGCTTCTCACGGGGCCAATCCTCACGCTCGTAGACGGTCTCTTCGTGGCCAGCGAAGGAAATGTTCTTGACACCACGGACGGGAGTGGAGGAGAGAGTCACACGGGGAAGGGCATTGGCAGCAGCCTTCGCCAGAGCGGGACGAGGGAGGGCGGCGGAGATGACGGAGCGAGGAGCGGCAACACGGGCCAGGCGGAGGGCGCGGGGGAGTCCACGAGCAGCCATTGTGAATAGATATGGAGGAATTGAGGAGACGGACGGGAGGAGAGGAGAGGTGGGAATTGGATTGAGAATGAGGAAGAAGAGAGAGAAAGGGAGGAGCTGGAGGTGGAAGTGACTCGCATTTTAAGCTGGTTGCTGGGGTGGTCGGGGAGACACGTGAACCGGAGTCGTAGCTCAGCTCCCCGGCCGATGTCGGATTGCAAGCTCCGTGATTGGTGGGGAGGGGGACGAGCGGGATTATGTCAGCCCTGGATCGGGGCTGTTTTTGTCTTCCCAAAGGCTTCGTTATAGTCATAGGAATCATATTGTCTTATCCACACGGCCTCGTTTCGGTGGAACGCTACAGTTGGCGTCTCCGAACCGCATTGTTCGAGGACAGAACAGACCCCTGAATTCTGATACTATCAGTGAGTCATGGGCTAGATTTCTCCGATCTCGACCCGATTATGTACAAGCTACCCCACGTCTCGGCCGTCGCATCGTATCTCGATTGTCCCTCCTCTCTGTCCTTCTCCAGGTGGAGTAACCATTCCGACGACGGGAGTCAGGATGTTCCCCTACTGCAGTACGATCATGGCCCATACACTAACCCCAAACCAGACAGGTCCATCCACACCCTCTCTGCCTCAGGTGTCCGGGCGGTAACTCTCCACAAAACACATCGCCAAATGGGTCATATCATCAGAATTCATTCGCGAAGACTTTCTCTTTTCTACTACTGTTCAACTGTACCCGTTGCTGCTGTCGGTCCCCACTCTAACCCCCCCCTCCCATCGTGAGACCTCTTTTTTTATTTCTTTTTTCTCTTAATGGGTAATTCCTGTTATCTCTGGCCATCGGATTCGCTGTTCAATTATCCTCACGATTCTTCTGACTATTTTCTCCCCCCATCCATTCTCGCTATGTTGTGACGATGACTTACGTACCCCGACTTGGTAATATACCATTCATCCAAACGCGAAAGGCGTTGCTTCTCCTAGACTTTCAAAATGATTTTGTGCGACCGTCGGGAGCTCTCCATGTTCCCAACACCGCGGACTTTTTAGAAACCCTCCCTCACTTGGTGAGCGCTTTCCGTCGTGCTGGCGAAGTCATCTGGGTACGCACGCAATATGAGTCGTGTCGACCCTGGATCACCCCTGACGAGCAGGAGTATGTTGTGTTGGCCCCTGAGACGGCTACCAAACGACCTCGGTCGGAGAAATCCACCAGCCCAACAAGCGTAGATGCACAGGCCCCTGTGGACGAGGAGGCTTTTCTGTCAAGCGAACCCTCCAAATGTTGTCGCCCGCAGACGCCAGGCGTACAGTTCCCCGCGCCTATTTTAGCCGCCATTGATGCTGAGTCGGACACCCTAGTAGACAAATCCGACTATTCGGCCTTGCAAAATCAAGGTCTAATCCTTTCCCTCCGCACGCGCTTTGTGACGGAGTTGTATCTGTGCGGTTCGCTGTGCAACGCGTCCGTGTATGCAACCGCCCTCGATGCCGTTCGGCTGGGCTTCTCGGTCACCCTGATCGAGGATTGCCTCGGTTTCCGCAGCTTCCCCCGCTATGAGGAAGCGATGCGACGCATGGCCGACATATTCGGGGCCAGTGGTATTACGACGGAGGAGCTTTTCGAAGAGCTCGATTGGCAGGAAACCGATGCCATCGCACGCAAAGGCGGAAACCGACCGGCTCGGAATGCTACCTCTGCCGGCATCGAAGGGGTCATGGATGATCTTGACGTCAAGCCAGCCAAACCAACCACAGCGGTAGAGCCCGAACTGACTGAGCAGGTGGCCCCGCCGGTTGATCTCGCCGCCAGTCTGGGAGGAGTCCCTCTGGAGGATCATGACGATATTTTAGCTTCGGTAGCTCGCACCCGCCACACTCGGGCGGCGGAGAAGGCGCAGAAGGCCCGCATGAAAGTGCGCCGGGGGCAGAGAGTAGATGCCAAAGCCGAATCCGCGTCGCGCACCGAAAGTCGACGAAGCACGAAATCCAAACCATCACGCGATATTCGTAAACCGGGGGATGCGATCGGAGAGGGCGATTCACGGATCGTCTATGATCTGGATCTTCCCGCCAATGCTTTCGAAGAAATCCGCACGGAGGTCGCCTGGCAGAAAATGTATCACATGTCCGGAGAGGTTCCGCGTCTTGTCGCCGTTCAAGGGCAGCCATTGTCGGATGGCTCGATCCCCATTTATCGTCACCCGGCCGACGAATCGCCACCATTGCAACCTTTCACGACCACAGTCGACCGAGTCCGCATAATCGTGGAACGCATCCTGCGGCATCCGCTGAACCATGTCCTCATTCAGCTCTACCGTGACGGGCAAGACCGCATCTCAGAGCACTCGGACAAAACTTTGGACATCGTCCGTGGATCCTCAATCTGCAATGTCAGTCTTGGCGCACAGCGAGTGATGATGCTCCGTAGCAAAGCCCAATCCCCAGAGGCCGAAGAGGGGGAGTCCAGTCGAGCAACACAACGGGTGCCGATGCCCCACGAATCTCTGTTCATTTTGGGCGAGAAAACCAACATGCGATGGCTCCATGGCATTCGTCCCGACAAGCGCGCAGATAAGGAGAAGTCTGTGGAGGAACGAGCATACGGAGGCGAGCGCATCTCGCTCACCTTCCGCCACATCGGTACGTTCTTGAACCCGGCCGGCGACACGATCTGGGGTCAGGGAGCGGTGTCCAAAAGTCAGGGCCAGGCCAATGCGGTGATCCATGGCGATCCTGCGGGGACGGAGCGGCTTATCCGCGCATTCGGGGAAGAAAACCATGCTATTGACTTTGACTGGGACGCTGTCTACGGAGCAGGGTTCGATGTGGTTAACTTTGTCACGGCCTCGGCGAACAAGCTCCTGCCCGGCGAGGATATTGTGGCCAATCTGCGAGTGTTGCTCTGTCTCAGTGAGCATGGTATCCGATACAATCTGGAGACCCCCAGCAGCGGGAAGAACAATGGACCTGTGTTTATCGATTCGGACGGCACAAAGGTTTCTGGGGACATCAACATTCTCACCCACTTGACCCGACATTCCGCGGAGTTGAACCGACCCGGGGTAGAGCCGTTGCGTGGAGGTGATCAAATTGTGGAGATTGATGACCTTTTAAAGAGCTGGCGTGAGCATCAGAAAGAAGGAAAAGAGGGCCACCTGCGTGCTCTGGATGCGTGGGAGCGGATCCTGGTTGGGCGGTATTATTTGAATGGACCCACGTTTGGGCTGGACGACTGTGCGTTATGGCCGGTCTTAAGGGAGATTGTGCAGGACCGTGGGCCATTCTCAACGAAGGCCTATCGCAACTTGGCGCAGTACTACCAGCGGGTCGAGAACCGTGGCTTTGTCAAGAAATCGCTGGAGGAATTGAAGTAATCTTGATTACATGTTGGCTCAGATCTGTTTCACGATACGATGTTATGAGAACCATGGCGTACCTATAATGCCGACAGATCTGGCATCTGTCTTTACCCAAAATGTCATTTGGATGTGTGGGTATCGAAAACTATATACATAATACGCAATAACATGCTCCCTGTCAATATATTATTTCGACACAAGCATTCCCGTCTACAGACAGTCGCCCGGGAAATCCGTACTGGTCAAGACCCCCTTGAACGCGACATTGCTGCAAACCACGGCTTTCAGGAACGCATCCGCCACGACCTGCGCCCCTTCTGGGCTGGTATGGGTGTGATCATTGGGGTAATAGGCATTGACTGTGTTTGCCCCTAATGCCTTATACCGAGCGGCCACGTAAGCGCCATGGTCCACATAGTCCACTCCTGCCGTTTCAGCCGCCAGTCGAGCGTACTCGACAAAGCGAGACGGCGAATAGACATACTCGCCCGTCTCCCAGACATTGTTTGGGGTCTGACTAGATATGAGGACCTTGGCCCCTTTGGCCACGAAGGTCTTGGCCGCATTCTCCAGGTATGCCGGGAACGTGAGGACAGTTTCCGCTTGGCCGTTGTACGTGGTTTCGCATGTCTCCGAGCCCGTCCCGGGACAGTCGGTACGACCGTTGTCGGTGCTCAGTGAGCCGCCATCATTGTGTCCGAACTCGATCACCACGTAGTCCCCTTTCTGCAGGACGTCGGCGATAGCGTCGAAGCGGCCTTCGCGGGTATAGGAGCGGGCACTGCGGCCGCCGATCGCTTTGTTAGAGACGGTCACAGACACGTCGTTGACGTACTGCCCCCATCCTGCAGCTGTCAGTTTGCATTCCACCCGCGGTGCTGTTCCGGGAGTTCTCACCATCGGTGCCTGACCCACCACCATTTTTGGCCATGGTCGAGTCCCCCGCAAGGTAGATTGTGGCGCCTAGGACACCGGGGAGGAGGGACAGAGGTAGGAGGACGGATCTCATGATGGACAAGGTGATATTCTGTAATGAAAGAGCAGGTGCAGTACAATGAATAAACTATAGATGATTAACTATAAGCACACGACCAGCTCCAACCTATTTATACCCCCAGCCCAAGGTCGAAACCCCTGCCACGGAATATCTACATCTAGGGAAAAACCCTAGACGGAAAAAAAAAAAAAAGCCCCAGTGGCAGAAGCAAGACAAAATAAAACAAACTACAAATAAAAAATACAAATATGAATACAAACACCCACCGACAACCTCATCATCCCCAATCACCACACTCCCATCTCAGGTACAAAAAGTATATCAGCCACGCACGGACTGACGGAAGTTTCACTCGTCCTCCTCTCAAACACACAACGCCGCAGCCAACCCCACACATCCACCGCGGCATATGGTACTCGGGGTTCGATCTCTCATCTCCTGTTATGCATAGATTACCGGGGTTCTATTTGTGGGAACAGACGCCCCGTCCCATCCCGGCATATTTTATTTGTGGAAAACGTGGAGTCCGGTGAAGCTTATCCTGTTCGTGAAGAATTCTTCGGATGATGTGCTGCTTGGAGATCCCCTTTTTCCCCGCTCAAAGTTGTTAGGTGTCTTACTTTGCTGATGGGTAGCTTTTTTTTTCCACCAACGGGTTAATGTTCGGGGATATGGATGTTCGGGGTGTTTTCGACCGAAGGTCTAGTCTGTAGGCAGGACTCGTAATAGTTATCATGTTTTGTACAGGGTGTAGGTCAGTTCATGAACACCACTACCCAGTAGGGTGAAGTAAAGGGGATTCGCCATGCGAATGGAACACAATGTCGGATGTATGATACAGTATACCCCGCATATAGAATCTAGTATAGGCGATAATTACAACTTCTCAAATGTAGGCTTCCTCTTCTGAATTCCCGACAACAACGCCGCCTTGACATCATTTGTCTGCAACGCAGCGCTATTCCACACACTCGTGTACCGAAGTCCTAAACAAACATCAAGTCAGCACACTTTGCAAACCCTCCCCGTAAAACAAGTTTCCTCCCCCCCTCCCCCCCCAATAAAAAAGAGAGAAGAAAGAAAGAAAGAAAAACTTACCATCCTCAACGCTCCGGTCCCGGCTCCAATTCAAAATATCCTTCGTCCCCAACACAGCAACCGGACTCTTACTGGCAATCAACCCGGCAAGTTCCAGCGCCCCCTTCAACACCTCCTCCTTACTTCCAAATACCTGGCTAACAAACCCAACCCGCTGCGCCTCCTCGGCCCCAAATACCCTTGCGCTCAGCGCCACCTCCTTCACCCACCCGAAGTTCCCCACGACCTTTGGCAGTCGAGTCAGCGTCCCGATATCCGCCGCAAGACCGATATCCACCTCCTTCACGGAAAACTTAGTATTAGAAGCGCAGAGCCGGATATCTGCCGCCGTCGCGATATCGACCGCCAGGCCGAGAGCGAAGCCGTGAATGGCGACGATGACGGGTTTCTCGCAGCGTTCGATGGCCGAGATGCAATCTTGGAAGGAAGAGATGTGGCGGCGGAGATGGAAGGCTTTGCGGGCTGGGTCAACTGGAGTATCGCTGGAGAGAAGACCCTCGCTGGCGGCTTTGACGTCCAAACCGGTCGTGAAGGCTTTCGGGCCGGCGCCGGAGAGGATGATGGCTCTGACGGTTGGGGACTCGGAGAGGTGGTTGAAGATGGTGTGAAGCTCTAGCCACATTCTTCATAATCTAATTAGCCTGGGTCTTTGGGGGGTCTTTATACAGAATTTGGGGGGGGTTAAGGAGGGGGTCGTTAATTAATTGGTTGGTTAGACTTACGCTTCGAAGAACGAGTTCATTTTGTCGGCGCGGTTGATTTCAACGTGCGCGACATTTTCTTGAGGGTAGGTTATGTTGAAGTATTTGGGGGTTAGGGTTGAGGTCGTCATTTTGTTTTGTATATGTGGTTGTTTCTTGGGGGGGTGTTCTTGGTGATAGTAGCTCTGATAGCGCTGATTGTTGGACTGTACAGCACAGAATTCTTGATTGGGATATATGTACTAGTATACTGGTAGATACAACGATGTGAATATATACAGGAGGAAAGAAACGTGGAGGAATGAAACATGAATATGATCCCGATCTGATCTGATAACCGTCGGTTGAACTTCACGTGCCTCGGTTCGCGGAAAATGTGGAGGGCTTCGATGCCGTATCCATGGATCGGGCATTACTCCAAGCTTATTCAATTACGAAATTGAGTAGAAGAGATAAGATTCCTCGTGGTATATGTCCTGTCCTGTGTGTCAATGATTTATGCTGTATGTGTGTATGTATATCGTAGATCTTGGATGTTGTCAACTGTCATGGTGTTGGAGTTGCACATGATGTCACTTGATAGCATAATCATTTTTACGGCTTTGCATTGCGATCGCTTGGTCAGGTGCTTACACTTCAGTTGGAACCACCGCCTCTTATTACTACGATGTGTATTGCTACGTTGGTAAAATTGACTGGAAACTGAGATTCAAGTAAATGATTAACTAATGCATTAGACTGGTAAATGTACAAAAGCAGAATGAAGAAATGCCAGCAAATCCATCATCCACCGCCATCTTGCTCCGGAGTCAAAAAGAACGAAGATGACTCTCAACATCTCCAACTTCAGCTTTGAGATAGATTTTTTTTTTGAGGTTTTTCCTTTTTTTTGGTTGATTTGAATCGAAGGTTGGAAGAGAAATTATAACTATCGGCAGTGCTCAACCTGGTTGCTTAACTCTCATGCAGGATCACAGCTTGTCCCATCTCGCGGCTCGCTTACTCGATGGTAATCTTCTTTCTGGTGTAAGCATCCGCCTTGGGCACGACCACGGACAGGATGCCGTTTTGGAGGCTGGCTTTGACTTTTTCCTGGTCCACGCGAGATGGGAGAGTGAAGGTGCGGTTGAATTCGCCAACGGAGCGCTCGCTGACCCAGAAATGAGGCTTGTTCTCGTCCTTGGTCGCTGCCTGGCCCTCACCCTGCGCCTCGCTGGTTTCGTCGGCCTCAGGGGAGTGGTATTCGCGCTCGGTGCGGCCCTTGATCACAAGGGTCTGCGGGTCAGTGAACTCAATGTCGATGTCCTTCTGAGAAATGCCAGGGAGTTCACCGTCGAAGTGGTAGGCAGTTTCACTCTCGCGGACGTCGAAGCGAGGTGCGAAGGAGCGCACGCTGGATACCTGGCCACGGCTCTGGCGGTGGGTGTCGTAGTCATCCAGGAGACGGAAGAGAGGGGCAAAGTCGCCGCCAGTAGGGAAGGTTCTGAAGAGAGACATTGTGGTTGTGTGTTGAGATAGGTTGTTTAGAAGAGTAAAAAGAGGCACGTTTGTTTTGATGGGCCTAGATGTGGGAGGAGTCTTTGACTTGTATTCAATTGCTGCTGTTCTTGCTGATAGGATTGCAACTTGACGAGGCCTTGTGCCTCCTTATATCTCTTGTTTTCCATGTTCCAGAAACTGCGATTCACTGGCAGTTGACGTGCTGATGGCTTCAGGATGACGCTGGACGGTGCCTGAGGTGTCGAGAACATTCGAGCTTCCACCGGACGCTTCGGGCTAGTGCCAGAGCCTTCTGGGCGGTTCGATGGTCACGTGACTTGATCGCGGTTGGAACAAGGCCAAATCCCCAATACTATTGGCTGTTGGACGTCCAGAGAGTGATTTGTAAAATGATACTAGAAAATACTGTGCATTTCTCGCGTTCAGCACAAGGTTCTGGTCAATTCCAAAAGGGACGAAAAAAGCAGAAACACCATGCGCGGTGGAAGAATCATCTAAACACGAACTCCAGTTCTATGCGAGCAAAAAGAAGTAGCAACCAATGCAATTGGCAAAGCTGGAAGCTCCTTTGGTATGCCTCTCTCTCTGCATATCGATCCTAGACAGTCCGATAGGAAGCACAAAATCCATCTTTGCCAGTTCCTTCGGGCGAAACCTTCTTTGGGTCTCAACCCTGTTAACCAGGAGACTCACTAGCCGATTGCACGGCAGGTGTAAGTGACACCTCATAATTTCGACATATTGTATTGTCCTACTTCGATCATTGGTACTCGGTGGGATCGCCGTGGTGTCGTTGTACAGCGCTTCGGATCGTCCTCATTCCCTCCGAGAGGAACGACGAGGGGATCGCGCCGGTGTGGGTGCGACATTGCGGAGCTATATTGAGGCATCCAGGTAATTCATTCATCGGATTCCGACTCATCGGGTTGCATGACCTTCTCATCGAGTTCCTACGTATCGTCAGCATGTTGACCAACCATACCGTGTTGTGAGGCATACCCTTCCCAGCCGAATCTTCAGGTTTTGCAGTTGACTCTCCTTGATGACTAAGTGACGGTCATCGTCCAGGTCCTCTACAATATAGTCATGCCTTTCTTCGTCGTACTTCAAGATAATGGCTTTCACGGACGGATCGCACTCGATCAAGACTCCTGTCCGAGCCGTCTGTTAGCTCGGTGGCGAGGGATAGTGGGAGTGATGTGCACATACCTCGAACGGCACGGGGCATCTTGGTGAATTGTAGAGCGGCAAAAAATCAGTAACTGATAAAGTAGACGCGTGAATGTATAACAAGCTACAAAAGCGATGAGATAGATGGTCTTGGTTGCGGAGAAAATCCGCCAGACTGCGACTTACCGCCCAGACGAAATCAGGCGCCAAGGCAACACTACTACGATACGGAGTCGACCATAGTCAAGAGACATATTCTAAGGAGCAAGACACAGGTTTCTGGTAGTTTATACCAATCCTCTATATTAGTGTGCCATACATATGCTGTAGATTGTTGGGCAATGTTGTTGAATTTCCTCATCTTTAGCAATTAAGAATTGCCAGGGTCGAAGAATAAATTATAAGGACGATATATATATCTTTGAGTAGCAACTATTATGGAATGGAAGACCATGAGCGAAACACCACAAAGCCTTATATATGGCATTATAGACCTATATAATAGATAGCATAGACTTTATAAGCATATTTAATAAGAAAAGATCTCTTTACCTTCCTCGTTGCTCGTAAAAATATGCATCAATATGTCAACATTTTGCAATAGTTCTTAAATATGCATTAGCCTAATAAAGTTAATTTAGAAGTAGTCCTTCAACAATTGGCCGGATGGTGTAGTTGGTTATCACGTATGCTTAACACGCATAA
Source organism: Aspergillus bertholletiae (assembly GCA_009193595.1). Taxonomy (NCBI): domain Eukaryota; kingdom Fungi; phylum Ascomycota; class Eurotiomycetes; order Eurotiales; family Aspergillaceae; genus Aspergillus; species Aspergillus bertholletiae. The sequence goes on from ML736170.1 coordinate 50,856, forward strand.
GGTCCTGGGATCGAGCCCCAGTCTGGTCATTGATTTTTGTTTTATTTTTACTACTTTTGCCAGCCCTCATTTATGTTGAAAGTTTGGACAGGCTTTCCTCTTTTGTTTTTTTGTTTACACTACTTAACTCTAACAACTCCCCCGATCCAGTCACAATAAACGACGAAAAGTAAGTTAAAAGAATACGAAACACAATAAAACATAACTAAAAAAATAAGAATCTTATCATCTTGGCACCTGTCAACCCCCTGTCCGTGATATCATTGATTATCTTATCCCCGGGCCCTGATTATAAATGCATATCCGGCGCTATCCAGCCGCGCTTATTTATGTACTCCGTATGCATATTTCCCCAGAGAAAACCACCGTAAGCACGTGTGAATCATCTCCTTGCACGCCATTCTAAGTGGAAGTGAAATGTGCCCGAATGAGGGGAAATTCGAGACTTTTCCCCCAACAACGTCTCAGTCCTCCAGAGACTCCCATCATGGTTGCAGAACAACATACGGAGGAATTGCCCTCGGAGGCAACGCCCCTTCTCAATAATTCACCTGCCGAGCCAGATGGGAGCAATGTTCCTATTTCATTCAGCAGGGGATTCACAATTGTATCCGCAATGGGGCTTTTGCTATTCACACAAGGTATTCCAGACCTAGCATATAGTCGTCCTGATGCTGCACCGCAAATGACTGAGCCTGTTGATAGCTACCAACATGTCCATGATGACAACGGCGCAGTCGGATATTGCAGCAGATCTAGATGCATTCTCAGAAACAACATGGTTCACCGCGGCCTATCTAGTATGTTAGGCTCATGTTGGTGGGCTCATGCGACGTCTCTGAGCTAACCCGTCACCGTCGATAGATTGCTATGTCTAGTGTCACTCCGCTTGCAGGTCGACTCTCTCAAATATTTACCCCCCGTGTATACGTTCTCTTCTCTTGCATGCTTTTATCGATAGGCCTTTTCATCACCGCAGCAGCTAGAAACCTAGCCACCTTCCTCTTGGGGCGAGCACTTACTGGGTGTGGTGGCGGCGGTATAATGGTTACAACAATAATCCTTACCCTTGATCTGACCAGCAAAAAGCGGCGAGGGTTATACATTGGGCTGATAAATGTTGGAATGACAACTGGTGTGTCTACTGGTGCAGTGCTGGCTGGGTTACTAACGCCAGCTTTCGGATGGGTACGTTGCCAGAATACAGTATCTTCCGAGGACTCTACTAAAGATTCCACTAGCGTATTGTCTTCTGGGTTCAAGCGCCGCTTTGTTTCGTTCTGGGCCCGATTCAATACCTAGCTATCCCCCCTAGGTCAATGGATGATGAGCCCCTCTGGGGTCGTGCCTTGATGCGGAAACTGGCCAAAGTCGACTATGCTGGAGCCTTAGCTTTGGTAAGGACGCGTCGGTGGGATAATGGAGAGAAATATGCTGACTATTAATAGAGTATCTCCGTATTCTTGCTGCTCTTTAGCCTTGCCTCACCAGAGATTCAGCTTGCACCAATGGTCTTGTCCATCGTCCCCTTTGCCGTATTTTTGTTGATTGAATCCCGATTCACATCGGAGCCCATAATCCCAGTAGAAGTCCTCGGCATGCGAAGTGTGGTTTTGACTTGCCTCTCAGGCCTTGCTTCAATGATGGCCCGCTGGTCGGTTCTCTTCTTCACACCCGTGTATGCAATGGTCGTTCGCAACTGGTCACCAGCTTCGGCGGGCCTGATCCTAGTACCGACGAATGCTGGATTCGGACTTGGAGGTCTCCTCGTTGGGTGGTTGCATATTCGTAAAACTGGCAGTTATTATATGTGAGTTATATCAACTCATGCCCTACCGCTACTACCCAGCTGACTCGGTTTTCAAACACAATTAGTTCGAACATCATCGTATTCTTGTCGTTTGCATTGGCAAACCTCGTCCTTGCAATTCTCTCAACGCCTTCCTCGCCCACTATTGCCTATCTAGCCGTGACATTCCTTGACGGTCTTGCGGCCGGCGCTTTGATGAACTACAGCCTCTCTCATCTACTGCATCTCACCAGACCAGAGGTGCATTATGTTGTGAGCGCTCTGATCGCCATGTCGAGAGGCTTTGCAGGCAGCTTTGGCTCCGCCATTGGCGGAGGGTTCTTCCAACGCGAGTTGAAAACGAGCCTAAAGACCGGCTTCGCGGCCCATGGTCTACCGGAACAGGATGAACTTATCCGCAAGCTACTCGGTAGCCCGGCCATGGTAAAGAGCCTAACTGGGATTGAAAGATTAGTCGCGATACAGAGTTACGAACATGCGGTTAAAACGCTACTGCTGGGTGGCTGTGTTTTGGCCCTGGCAGCAACGGTTGCCCAAGCGGGCACCGGCTGGCGGCCTGCCCACGATGAGGGAAAAGTACCGGATGATACTGAGAGTATTGTAGAGCGGGAGTAAAGTTGTATTCTTCTGTTCCTGAGGGCTCTATATATTGCCATAAATTTGTTTTTCGTTGATTATTTTGTATCTAAAACGCTCGAGCGGCCAAATTTCTGGAAAGACGACACATTGTCGTACAGTGGTAAAAAGTTTACCTCAAATTTTCATAAAGCTTGTTACACTCATATACACAGACCCACAGCCATGAAAAGTGTAACTAGAGAAGGTGGCTAAGATCATTACAGAGATAGTTAAACTAACTAACTCTTCGATACAGTTAAGTCCGCATAGGCCAGGCTGGTTACTATGTCACAACCACCCGTCAAGTGAGTGGATGCTGGTAGAATGTGGTTGATCATGATGCCACATGCATGTGTGATATTTACTCATATATTCAGTAGTTGTATTAGAGTAGATTCTGTGAAGATGGAGTGCCATTAGCATGGATTACATTATCTCGGCGGATCATATCCTGCGGATATGATTATAATCTCAACATCGATCAATCTCGGCTCAACAATATTTTCTTTCCCTCTGGACTCTCATATGAATGGGAATATATCTTTAAACAATAAATAAGGCGCTACATTAAATAAGTATTAAGCGCCTGGTAATTGTAACCTAGAATTCCCAGACCTACCGAGAACATGCTTTCAATCAACAATATGGTGGATCACAACACAACCCCCGGGCAACTTTTAATCATGGCGGCGGTATTACTTCCATACTTACTTCTCGTTAAGCGTCTTCGCTTCCAACGTGCTCTTAAGATTCAGGCGAAATTCAACGGGCGTCCTCTGTCCAGCATGACCGTAAAGGAGGCCCATGAGATCTTCTGCGAACTGCGAGAACTGGAGTTTCCATACACCCTCCACAGTGCTATGAAGCTATCACTATTGAAGGTGGGGTTTCTTTCCTTCTTTCTTTCTCATATGAGGTTGCATTAGGAGAATTGTGCTAATACAAGGCTAAGACTGGATCAATTCCTACGATGACCAAATTATTTGTCGCCACTCGCCAGCTCAACGAGAAGAATGCGTCCAAACGGGCTGCAGATACTGAAGTGGTCCTCAATGAGGTGCATGATAGGGAGCCCGGTTCTGAATCCCATTTAATGGGTATTGCGCGGATGAACTACCTGCACGCTCGGTATCGCAAGGCTGGTAAAATCCTGGACGAAGATATGCTGCATACCCTCGGATCTGCTGTAGTGGATATTTTCAGAGGCGTTGATGGGAATGAATGGCGTCGGCTGACAGATGTTGAGAGATGTGCTATTGGCGTGTTCCACAAAGCCCTGGGAGACGCTATGGAAATCCCCTTTACATTCCTTCCCTCTCATGAGACCGGGTGGAAGGATGGGATACACTTCGCCCAGGAGCTCTATGACTGGACACTGGCATATGAGAAGGTGGCAGCTCAACCGACAGATTCGACGCGGTACATTGGGCGGAGGCTGATGGAATTAGCCAAATGCAACATGCCTGCACCGCTTAAGCCATTGATTGAAAGTGTCGTTGTCACTAAGTTAGAAGAACACAGCAGAATAAGCATGGGGTAAGTTTTCCGAGTCTGACCTTTTTCTTAGAGCAACTATTCCAATCACTGATGAAGATTTGAAAAGCCCGGTATTCTCGTTTCTATCTTCGCAAAGAGCGTCTTAGTACTGCGGAGGTTCATATTGCGTTACCTCAGTTTGCCGAGACCGGATTCCAAAGCTGTGCGTGTTTTGAGTGACGCTCCCGACCCATCTACAGGACTGTACACATGGAATCTCTGGATCGAGCATCCATGGTATATAAAGCCTAGTTTTAAGCATAGATGGGGACCCAAAGCTCTTCTAGTACGACTCTTTGGGAATGGGGCTATTCCTTCAGAGACCAACTCGTACAAGGAGTCGGGGTACGACCTACGTACGATCGGCCCTACGGCGCAGGAGAAAAGAGGACAGGATGAGATGAAGGCTATCTTTCAGAGCCTGAAGGGGACAAATTATGCTGCTGGATGTCCTTTCCATGCATGAATATGAGAGTATATAATGTATAAGGTACCTGAGCTCAGTTGCCTTTTACGGGATAGAGACAGCTATACATTGGTTACTGAACTTAGTGCATTCATACGAGCTATTTGCCATTGAAAGCTGGTGAACCTATTATAAACTGTAATGGATGCCTTGAATTGAACTAGGAAAGTGGGTTTAGAGTTATTCGTACGAGAAAATCGTTACACAAAGGTGCAATTTTAAGAATTTTGTTGCATATCCTTGTTAACCAGGGAATGGACCCGCACCATGAATGCTGTTGGCGAGGGCATCCCAACAAAAAAACCACAGTAGTGTTTCAGGCCACTGATAAATAGGTAGTGGGCGGCCGTGGAAGCGAGAAGTTCTCTCGGTTGATTTCCTGTTACCTCTGATATTATCTGGAGAGCAGTCTGCCTCGCGCTAGAACTGTCGATAAGATGGCCTCATTTGACAACTGGGTGCTCATTATACCGTGCATCCTCTTGGCTGCATATAAAAACCTACCATTCATGTGGTTTGTGCGTGGCACCCCGGAGTGCATCAATCCAATCCAATCTAATATCCTGCCAGATTCGTTTCCTTCGAGCTCTCATCACACGGCTTTTCATTACCCCAATCACGCATAAAGAACTAAATCCAGAGTGTCTGTTTCTTCCCGCAATCCACCGAACACGATCCCCCCTCACAGAATGCGACTACAACATCCACAAATCTAACTCAACCTACTTCACCGACCTCGACATCTCGCGCGGCAACTTGAGTCTTCTCCTATTCAGCCAGCGCCTGTCATTTCGTCCTACGCCAACTACCGCAGCTATGATCTTGAGCGGAGTGCAGATTGTCTTCCGCAGGGAGATCAAGCCCTACCAGCCGTACGAAGTCTGGTCCCGGGTCCTCAGCTGGGACGAAAAATGGATCTACATTGTGTCGCATTTTGTCAAGAGAGGTGCATTTCCTCATCGCAAGTTTTTGTTACAACCAGGCATACCTGGAGACCGTACCCGGCCGAAGACTAGTGACGACCAGTCGCCAGAGAAACAGGTGTTCGCATCCGCGGTGTCCCGGTATGTTTTTAAGCAGGGGCGTAAGACTTTCCCGCCGGAGCAGATGTTGGTCGAATGTGGTCTTCTACCTTCCAAGAATAGTCTGCCTGCAGGCGAGGGATTGGCTACGTGGAGCGCGATTGAGGCGCGGAGGAAGCGGGATCTGGAAGCTGCACAATTGAAGATTGGATGGGATGCCGTGCATAACACTTTTGATGGGGATGCTACTAGAGTACTGGGTCGGTATACAGATCTCCTCTGGCGATGAGAAGGGTCCTGGCTAGCGTTACATGGTGCTTCTGACGAGCTATAAAGCAAGCATAGGCTGGGGATAGATAGGGAAGAGATAGGAATTATGAAGAGAGGTCTGGCAGCCCTTTGAGATTATAGCCGGTGGAGATCTTGTTGGGTCAAGTGGAGATTTTCTCATTAATAAAGTTAGGGTACGGAGAAGATCTGCCCCAACCGTTGACCCGGTTGGAAGCCGAGGCGATTCAGATTACATTATCAGCAGAGAAGAATCATTCCTGATGCGATGAATCCTTCATCCCCCAACTTTCATACATTTTACGTACCGAACCGAACCTACATTCCGCCTTGCGCTTGGGTAGAATGGAAAATTAGAAACCCTAACCGATCAACATTGCATTTTATTCAATAGCCGACCGCTCTACCCCCCTAGTCAATATGGGGAACCAGCGCCAAACTCGCCAGTCCTCGCGCTTACAAGAGGTGCTTTCGGCTCGCCAGTATGTCGCAACTGGCCAAGATGGTTCGGTAGAGTCGGACCTCATACAAAGTGATACAGTAGTTCCTAAAGAGGGACACGAGAAGACTGCTTCACAGCGCACAATTCAGAGCTTGGAGGCACCACCATCTACAGAAACAGCTAGGAACGACACCCCCTCGGAAAGTATGCCGAAGGTACGCTCTAGATTACACGCACGAAGGAGTGCGGGGAGACCTAGACTGGATGCTCGCAATGGTGGGGCTATTTTATCAGAGGTATGACTCCGAGAGACTTACTATGAAGTCGATGTAAGCTGACTTAGGCGCAGGATCGTCGGGATCAGATCCGGCGTGCCCAACGGACCTACAGGCTGAAAAGAGAAGCCACCCTTGAAAAGGCCAAGGAGCGTGCAGCGGATCTGGAAGATAGGCTTAACCTGGTGACTACCGCAATTGCAGACTATAAAGCTGCGTTTCCGTCCGAGCTAAAGTCTAGCTATCCTGCGCTTGTTAGACACCTCGATTGCATAGGAGATCTCTTACCATCAAATTTAAAACCTCGTACACAGTCAAGGATACGGACTAGTGTCTCTTCAAGTGTCGAATCTGATAAAAATGCTCTACAACAGAACGTTATGCGCAATGATCCTGCTTCTAAAGAGCTTCCTAGGCTTGGTTGTGAATGCTTGAAGGATTATCAGCACAGGAAGCGTAAGGGGCCTGCAGCAGACTCTGTGAAGAAGAGGCATCGGTATGTATCTTTCAGTGATGGCCTGGAAGATAAATCAAACAGTTGCTCAATACGAATTCAACAAAGTGCAAAACTGCACCGCAAAGATACTCATTACACGTACTCTTTCCAAGAAAAAGATTTCTGCCGGAGGCTTCAACGATATAGTCTAGAGTACGCCTTTCGTTTGTTCACTGATGCACGGTCCCACCCGCTCGAGGTTTACAGAGTATTCAGACTGGTTCCCTGCATCCAAGACAGGACGCAAATGTATCCTTACTTCCGGAGACTCGTCAGTGCTGGGGCAGAAGAAGCATTGGAAATACCAAACCTTCCGCTTTATTCAATCGGTGGTGTTGGAACACATTATCCTAGGAATGATGGCCAGGGGAATTCCATATATCCTACAAATACGAGGACCCCTAAAAGAGTCCTCGGGCTATTCCAACACTTAAGAAGCATGGGTGAAGTTGACCAAGAACGAGATCACCAGAAAATCTTAGAACTTTGTGGATATGGTGGTGAATGGTTTGATTGCCGAGATGTGGAGGGATACCTGAGAGAACAAGGGGTGGATCTAGATGCATCTTCTCTCTTTCCTTCCGTGCATGGCCGACAGATTCGTCAAATATCGCAGTCAATTGAATTCTGCGGGCAAGATGGAGATATGCAATCTTACCAGTCGATAAATGCCCATGACTACCACACCTATGAAGGTATAGCTAAAACAGAAATAACGTGAGGTACTCCGTATGGCACTGACACTACCTAGATGCTGACATTGCGACCTTGTCTGGATGCCAAAAAAATTGCATGTTCGATATTGAACATTTCCTTAGCAGTATGATGGCCTTCGTAGTTGCAATAAGTGTTTTATGTTCTAACCTAAGCTAGAGCTACTCCACGGGGTTGTCATCCTAGGCCGGGCGCCCGGTTTCAAGCGGACTGACGTCGAAGCATCCTTTAAATCTGCATTAATACGACACTGATATGAGATTTACTACTCATCTGTGGTCTAACAGATATACCTTCGTGTGTGAGAGCTATTATCATCATAGAAGACATAGACTAGAACAACACTCGACTGGTACTACACGCGCAGAGGAACAGATCCTGGATCAGAATAAACGAGCGGCATTTATTAGCCTGACACTCCCCAGCATCACAAAAAAGCAACCTACAGTTTAGCGTTCGAGGCAACTTGAACAGTTTCCCACCACGGCCAACCAACAGGCGCATTGCGGCTCATAGTTCCCTTGAACTCGGGATCTCTCTTCTGTATAAAACTATTTACACCCTCCACACCGTCATGAGACATCAACACACTATGAAACAACTTCGATTCCAACAAATGGGGCTTCCTCAGCGCTCCCTGGAGCCCTATACATTAAATCGCGCATCACCTTCATACTCGCTGTAGATGTGCCCTTGGCAATCTCCCCTGCAATTCTAAGCGTCGATGCAATAGTCTCTTCCGGAGTTGGCAATACCTCCGAGAAGAGATTGCTTAGCAACGGATCAGACATGGTATAAGTTGCGCCGGCCGTAACCAGGTGTAGTGCGCGCGACATTCCTACTAGCCTGGGTAGGAAAAATGAGCTACAGGCCTCTAGTACTAGCCCACGCCTCGAGAAACTGAAACTGATCTTGGAGCTGGCGCACGCTACTCGGATTGTTGCAGGAAGTGCTAGGGCGATTCCGAATCCTACTGTGGGGCCGTTGATGGCCATTATGGTGGGCTTGGTGCAGTTGTGGATAGCTAGGGTGGCTCGCCCGCCTCTTGATTAGATCAATGCATATCAGTGAAATACTCCTATTCAAATGGTATATGAGTTTTGTAAGAGGTACGAACCGCTCTCTGTAGGACTCGACATTGGAAGGATCCTTTCTCAGCTCATCAATCAATGTAGGAAATGTGACGTGAAGGTCACCACCCGCACAGAATGCTGGTCCGGATCCTGTTATAATCACTGCTTTCATCAGTATCGAAGTATCGGTATGCCGCGATTATCTCCTCGACCATTTGCACCGTTACGGCGTTAAGCTGGCCTGGGCGATTTAGTGTTAGAAGGATTCTAATGGGTTGGCTATGTTTGCCATGCCAGCACGCTTGGGTATTAATATTCAGATCAACTTGCGCATTACATAGACCATTATATACAAGACCATCGCACGGCTGTAATGTATTTCTAATAGACTTATATTACTGAAGGATAGTATAATTAGTCAAGCTCAGCAAGCCTGCAACCCTGAGCTTCGGCCTTGGTGAGATTATAACCTGGTGAATTGCTGACCCCATGTAACGCTCACGGCCTGCTTTTGTTGTTGAACCTTTATCCATGAGCCGTAACTTCTCATTCACGCTTGTATAGGTGATCTGGTAAAAATATAGACAAGCACTTGCGATGCAAGTAAAAATCTAAACATAATGTCCTGGAAAGACTACCTTCTTGTAGGGAAGCAGGGAGAAAGTAAACGAATTTTGACAATGGCTTGGCGAGATATCAATAGACTCCGTCCTTCCAGGGTTAGATTGAGCAATTAGCAGGATTAGACTCGCTCATCACATCTTACTAGTGAAACCCACTCACAGGTCCTAAGTAATCGATTCTGACTCTCTTGTCAAACACCCCACAGTAAGAAAAACACTGATGCCTATCACCAACCTTATTTATATGGAATTATTTTGCCCGATTGCGCGAATATCTCAACTCCAACCAGCTCTTCTAAGGCTGTCATAGTGTAGAGCCTTCTATTACTGTTTAAAGAAACATGATCAGATAACGAATAGTCACAGTCTGCAAATGCAATCAAGTAATCGATACCAGACTCGGTTGGGGGTGAGTTTCTATAGTCCTTGCGATTATTATATGCTCCAAAAGCATAATGGCCAGCTAACCCCCATCATTGCATGACAAAAAACCTGCTATCTTGAAGACAGACCCGCTAAGAGTTGGAAACTGGAAATCTCTGCGTGAGTGCCACAACCCAGTCGACTCCACTTCCTGCAGCTTGGGCTATTAAAGTTAATTTAGCGCTAGCAAGGAAAGGACGGCACCTTTGTGATCACACCGTATCAAATTGTCACCCTAACATATTCCTAGATCGCACCCTGAGTGGGTCAGTTGGGGTGGGCTGTTCTGGGCCGCGTGCTACTAAAAGCCCTAGGTTGTTAAGCTGCAGCGAAGTAGCGTACCGCCTAGTGGGCTTAATTCTTGACCATTGACGAAGATCACACTTCCCCTCCCTGCACGGTGTTTCGTGCACAGGAGGCCAAATTACTAGTAGAAGAAGGAGGAAGCTGACGCTTCCTCCACGTAGCGCTTTTTTATTTTTATTTTTTACTCCGTGGTTCTTACGGCTTGCCTGTCCACAATTCTCGGACCTTATCCCGTGTCATACCTCACGAACCAAGGTTCCTCGCCATGCTGGATAATAAGCAGGTAGAGGCTAGTATGGCCTATGATAACGAGCAAGCATCTCCCGATGGATCGGTCTTTGAGGAAAATGAAGTTTTCAAGAAGACCGACACGGGAGTCAACTTCCGCAAAGTTGGATGCTTCAATGCAGGCGTGATCTTTATTAAGATCCTCTTTGCGACAGGGGTCTTGTCATTGCCGTCAGCACTATACGCACTGGGAGCCGTGGGAGGCTCAATTAGTATCGTGGCTTGGGGATGTTTCAATACCTACTGTTTCGTTATTCTAGGCAACTTTCGCACTAAACACCCACACTGCCATTCGATCGCTGACATGGCTGAGGTCGTCGGTGGCGTAATCGCGAAGGAGGCGACAGGGTTATTGTTTATTATTGCCTACGTGCTGGTAACAGGTAGCGGGATTATTGGCGTGTCCACTGCGCTGAATGCCCTCTCGCACCACGCCGCATGCACGGTCTGGTGGTCCCTTCTCGCCACAGCTATTATTATCGCGACCGCCTCTATTCGCAAGCTTGAGCATGTTGGCTGGCTAACCTATGCCGGCTTTATCTCTATTTACGCCGCCGTGCTGATCGTTGTAATCGGTGTAACCACCCGAGACCGACCAGCAGCCGCGCCCCAGGAGGGCCCTTATGAGCTAGGCTTCGTGGCAATCAATAACCCCGGGTTTGCGGCCGGCATGGTCGCCTCTTGCACGATATTCGTGTCATCAGCCGGAACTAGCGCCTTTCTGCCTGTCATCTCGGAGATGCATAATCCGAAAGATTACAAGAAGCCGTTATACTGCTGTATGACTCTGGTCACTGCTTCGTATCTCGCGTTTAGCTTGGTTGTCTATCGCTGGTGTGGGCAGTGGGTGGCAAGCCCATCATTGGGGGTGCGTATTTCTTTCTTTCTTTCCCAGGCCTGTTAGTTGCGCCGGCTAAATAACAGACGCCATATAGAGTGCAGGACAAACGATCAAGATGGTGTCTTACGGTGTGGCGTTAGTGGGATTAGTCGTGAGCGCTACGATTTACCTGCATGTACGTTATCCCATCGTTTCCCTTAACCAGCCCTGTATTGTCCATCAAGGCTGACTTCGATGCGTAACCATTGAAGGTGGCTGCCAAATATGTCTTCGTACGCATTCTTGGGAATTCACGGCACTTGCAGGCCAACACACTCGTCCATTGGGGCACTTGGATTTCAAGCACAGTCATTCTTGGAGCCCTTGCGTTTATCCTGGCGGAGGCGATTCCGATCTTCAACTACCTCATTGCCCTTGTTGGCTCCGTGTGTTTTGCCCCACTCGCTATGAGTCTTCCGGGCTGGCTGTGGCTCTACGACCACTGGCATTACAAGAATGGTACCATGAAGGACAAGGTTGTGTTTCTTCTTCATTGCGGTCTGGTATTGCTAGGCCTTTTCTTCCTAGTTGGAGCGACGTACGGCGTCGTTATCCAGATTATCGATGCCTACAGTTCCGGAGCCATTGGTATGTGTTGACGACCCTGCATGTAGGGAAACCATAACTGACCTGAATTTCAAAAGGATCGGCATTTAGCTGTGCGGACAACTCAAATTCGTCTTGAGTTAACTCATTGGCTTTATATTAAAGTCAGGCACCGGGTAAAACTTATTCCCTGGTTGCTAGTAATATAGAGCATTGTATACATGCCTGTTTTGGGTATGTCTAGTGGGGGGGAAATACTGTGGCTGTGTTCTACATACAATGGAGCATCTTGGGGATTTCCTCCTTTGGATCTTTCCCCCCTTACTCTCATATGTACTTTAGTGTTACCCTTGTTAATATACAGTCACTGGAAGTGGAAGGCAAGGTGATAATCATTTCATGTGTACTCAAGCATCAGAACAAGGCAAATAATAACCTGTTTATGCCCTAAGCCCTAGGGTCCAGGGGCCGGAACCTGACCGATCTCTTCCCCAGCTTGACTGAACGTTTAATTGTTATTTACGAAATACTATGAGCAGATTAATTATGATTTATTAGACACCCCCACTATGCCCAAGACAGGGACGGCTCATGGGTGCGGATGGACTTCCGCGACCAGACATTAATTAGTCTCCCTTGCGAATCCTTCACGACTCCACCGGCTCGTCACACATTGCATCTAGACGTTTGTTTCTTAAAGCGCACTAGAAGGGCATAATTGACGAGCGATGAAAAAACTTTCCTTTGACGCTATTGCAAAAGGGTTGAGTAATGGAAAAGGTTTCCGTTGAAAGATACTTTAGCAGACAGTTTAACGATCTGCGCTAGCGTTACATAGCATGTGGATAACGGATCAAATTGAGCTTAGACCCTGGAAAGTTGCAATAAAGATTGCGTAATGTAGTATGAATGCTTAAACAGTTTTAGACAAGTTTGAAGTAGAGGCTAGACCAGAGAGCCCAAACTGTTGTGGATCTAACCATTGCCCTCTTCTGGCCACATCCGCGCAGATCCATATTTAGCAATGTATTATTCAACAAAAGTCCCTACCTCTGCAGTCTAAAGGGACGCTATGACTCCCTAGACGACCGTTTTATGCTTTAGGGTGTCGGAAGCGGGCCGTTGGAGGGATCGCTGTAACCCAAGACGAATAGGTAAAACACGATGGATCTAGCGTATTGGGCCACCAGCCCGCTCTCCTAATCCTTGAACTAAGTAGTTTGTACTGGAGACGTGAATGATCGTACGTGGAGAGGCACCATTGTACCCCTTGGGTGATGTTAGACGTTCCCTGCATGAGATGTGATTGACGCACTGATATCTACGCTTGCACTTGTCTCGTGCCCTCCCATCTTATCTTCATGATATTCTAGTTTTCCTTTATTCCAAGAACAATTGACTTTCAGTGGTCAGCCTAGTCGTTGCCCAGAGGCTATGGCTACAAATGATTACCTCCACCCACCGACTTGACACGCCCATCTATACTCGTCACAGTACCGGGGCTATTTGACATCTTTGCTAAGCTGATATGGCTGTAAAACCGGTGATGCCACCTCCTCCGGGGCTCACCTCCAATTTTGAAAATCCGACTGACGTCCTCCACACGGTCAATTTGGTAACGCAGCTCTTGTGTATCATTGTTGTGACGATTGTTGTGATATTGCGGATAATTATCAAGATACGCCTTCGAAAGAAGCTGGACTTGGAAGACTGTTAGTGAAGCACCGGCACTTGCAATTTCTATGATATACTGATGTTGACAACTCTATCTCTGTAGATACGACTTTTATAGGATGGGTATAATTCCTTTCCCGCTTGATATCGACTACGTTGAGCACACCCTGACGCCCACCAACAGATACTCTTCGTTGGGTTTTGTATAAACATGCTTGTGTGTATGTGTGTTTCTATCCCTATGAGAAGTGTATCACACAAAGCGATATCTAACAGAAGTAGTGAACGCCTACGGGGGTGGATATCATGCATGGGATGTCCCAATGAGTGACTTCGTGGAATTCCAAAAGGTAGATAGATAGTCCAGCAAAGAACCCTGCCCCTTATTGCTGTCCCTATAATTTGGAAAAAAGCGATAGTTACTAACGACAATATGAGCAAAGGCATCCTATGCAATCACCATTATCTACGTCCCCTTGGTTTTTGTTGTTAAGCTGGCCCTGCTGTCAGTCATGCTACGGATTTTCGCCCCCGACCGCCGCAAGGTCCTTGTTATTCACATCAGCTTGGTTGTGCTCTTGCTCTACTATATCCCAGCCTTGTTTATCAAAGTGTTTTTCTGCAAACCCATTTCGGCATTCTGGTACGGATTGAATGATGGTGGCACCTGTATAGATCAACGGAAGGTCATTATCGCGGACTCAGCAATCAGTATTGCGAGCGACCTGTGGATACTCATCCTGCCAGTGCCAATGCTGTGGTCATTGCACATGTCGCGCATGAAAAAGCTCCGGGTCATGGGTATTCTGGGTGCGGGCGGCATAGCTACTGCGTTCAGCATCTGGCGATTAGTGATTATGGTCGACGAGGCCCCGACAGCAGACATAACTTGGTTTTGGATACATGCCGTGCTGACAGCGTAAGGAACCCGGTGCTTTTCTCATGCTTATCCGCTACCGTAGGTTTTCGAAACTGATCTATTGTGCAGAAACGCCGAAGCAGGTATCGGGCTCTTATGTGCGTGTCTGCCCGCATTGAGCGCATACTTCGTCTCTGTTAAGACCAAGAGCAGCAATGCCAATAGTGGCAGTTATTTGAACAGCCATGAACTCGATAACTGGAAGAAGATCTCGGCGTCCAGAAAGAGCCGCAGCCATGCAAACTCTTTCCAAACCCAGCAGAATGACCAGGCCCACCTCATTTCTACTGCAGAATGCGGTGAGGCGCCTGAAGAATCGTTCACGAATCTCCCTTCTCAGCAGAACACCCATTCTGGTCACCACGTTATACATAAGGATGTGGCCGTTTCTCAGAGTTATGAATTTGTGAGATAGCTTCCCGTTTCAGGGCTGCTATGCTTATTTTCTCTATTATGTGTTGAATAGTACGAAAAAGATAATCCCTAGATTTTATGGTTTGGAAAGGTAATGGAGTTAAATGGAAATTCAGTGCGACTAAATAACTAGCACCTGGCATCAAATGCATCATCACAGACATGCCTAGATAGTTAATATCACACAGGCCATAGAAATGGCACCGAAGAAATATGTTCTTCTACACCGGGTGAGTGTCAGTAGAGAACATTAACCCACCTGACTTAACCTTAACGGAGTCCAGAGAGAAGTTGATAAGAATCCCCTCCACTAAGGATGCTGCTGAATGTGCGGTGACGAGCTTCCAAGAATAGCATCCGTAGCCCCGGTTGCCCTAAATTCATTAACTGGGATATTGCCCGCCTACCTATGCAATTATAGCTTACTTCTTCTACTTGTTTAGCTCGGATTGTAGTGGAACTGTCAGGTATTATTGGGAGATTGGCAACGGAGTATATCCTGAACTTGCATAATTATTACTATTAACTGAATACCTAGTATATACTGCACTTTCACACCCTGTGGATACCCCAGTCCTGAAGTGACTTCCTCATATTCACAATCCCTCACTCATTGCAGTCCATGCACTGCGCAGCCTCCACCTTAGTATCCGGGACCTGCACAAAGATAGCTCCAAGGCGATCAATGGCCCGCCCCGCGCCTCCTTGAAAACCCACAAGTATGCCGCTGCCAACGTTCATCGTAACTGTCTTCCCTCCCGGACCTCCAAAAAAGAACGAGCGGGACGTGGTTCTGAAAGATATGCTATCCGCGCCCAGCGCTCCGGCGATCTGCATCTCCTGGATGGTTTCGCCTGGTCGGAATTTGAATGACCGGTACTCGTTTGTCTTCTGTCCATAAACCGTGCTCTCCCGATTACTGGACCAGGTGATTTGGAGTCCTCGGAGTACTATATTGTGACCAAAGGCATCCCCAACCCAGAGGTGGAGGGTGTCGATTGTCTCGGAGGATGCGCCAATGTCTGAAAAGTCCGATCCACCGGGCCCGCCGACAGGGTTGTTGTAGACCAAGGATGGTGGCGGGGAATCCAGCTCAGCATGTTGTATCATTTCCTAGAGTCATTGGTTTAGATTTTTACTTGGGAGTCAATCTTCGAATGGACCACTAACAGCCTGTGGGAGTGCACTTGTCATGGGCAGAAATGCCACAGCCATGGGAAGGAGGTTTTGCAAAAGCTTCATTTTAAGCAGCTAAATGCTAAGGGTGCGACAAAGTAGTTGTATAAGCGCTCAAGTATTATCTGAGGATGGCAGTTAAGGAATGGCAAGAATGTAGCAGTCAATAGGTAAGTTGTAAGCGGAAATATCTCTCTTTATAGAATTTCACTGCCTCTTTTCATATCTTATTTTTCGGATGCCTATATCATGATAGGGATATGATCATCACAACCATATTAACCCAAGAAATGACAAGTCTTTAATGCACGATAACAAATAGTCTCCTAGTATTTCTGGTCCCCCACAGAAAATTGATCGAGGACTTTTGTTATCTATCACACAATACCAATAGGCTGTTTGCACATCCCCACTTAAATGGCTGAATAGAAAATGAAGACTGGACTTTTTGTCCTCTATGCCTCTTTTTGATGGAAAAGGAAGAGTAGAGGAGACCAGACTAGATGCTCCATGCAGGTACTCTGATACTCAGTATAACATACAGGTCATTGTGTTTAATAAATGGGATCCACACTAGCTAACTAGTCAAATGACTAGAACGTGTCAAGTTTAGCAAATGCTTTCTTATTCTTCTATGTTAGCTATGATATTACGCTTCAGGGGCTAAGATTGACATGTCAGACCTTTATGTAATGTTGTCATATCCTTGATGGAAGAGTTAATTGTTCTGCAAGGGGCACCATGTCATTATTTAACAACTGTGTGATGTGACAACTAAGCAAGCCATAAGAGTGAAGCCAGTCACCCGTCATATGTACAAGACAGCAGCACCCCAGGGAGTGGACTACCTGAGCGGATTAGGGTTAGTATACCATGTATTGCCTTACAGAAACATCTACGGAGTATACGGAGTAACTCTAGGTGATGACGGAAATGACACGGTTGTACATGGCATTAAGAAGAATTGTGGCCTTTCCACCCAGGGGCCGCCGCTTTAATGGCCGGTACGGTCTATACCAAATTTGTCCTAACCCAGCGCTTAGGTCCTACACCCCTAGGTCAGTATTTACCTCGAATAAATAGATATTAAATTGACCTGGCGCATATACTATGGTGTATATTTAGAAAGATGGTAAAAGAAGCCTTTGCATTCACATATCAGTCTAGGGAAACCTAACGAAATAGGGAAAACCTAAACCGAGGTAAGCCAAACAAATTCTTTTAGGCGTAAAGTGACAAGTCCCACTATTAAATGATATATTCCAGAGGAATATACATATAACTGGGTATACTAGCAAACTCATATATCAGTGAACAATAGTTATAATGGGATTCTCAATCCTTACATCGATCAAGATTTGCCGATACAGCAGCATCATGCATGTCAAGTTTGATGAAGTATTTACTAGATTTAGTTAGCATAAGAGCATATTCAAATCATCCATTAAGCCAAAAGGGTAAAGCACATACACACTATCCACAGTCCATCAATCAGCCTATATATTCAAGTCATCTGTCAAGTAGAGAGGGGATAAACCACATACACCCTATCCGCAGTCCATCAGTCAGCCTATATATTTATATTAAGCCAAGAGGGAGTAAAGTACATACTTTCTATCCACAGTCCATCTCTGTTAGCCTATATATTCTCAAGTCATTTGTCAAGCAAAGGGTAAAGTACTTACGTCGCGTTTTTCTACTTGGTTTTCATCCCGGCTATTGGGTTGCGCAGGTCCTGCAACCGCAAGAGTAGCAAAGACAGCCATAAGAATAGTGAACTTCATATTGTTGAGACAAGTTTTTGACGATGTACTATTTACGATAAGAAGCAGTGTGAAATCCAAAGTTATATAATAAAAATAGATAGATTAATCAAAAGGTAAATCTCGGCAAATCCAGGAACAAAAGGGAGTGGATTATTCTATTTTATATTATAGTATCCCCGCAGCAATTATTACTTAAAAAAGTCGGTGTATACCCGGTTATTCGCCCGTAATCCTATATCCTCATGGCAATAACTAAGAGTATACCACAAGTTAGAAGGTGCAAAACCTTACCGAATTGATGGATGGATAGGTGGGAAGGAGCAAAGAGAAGAAGGGAAATATAGCTAAAAATAGGCACATTGTCAAGCACCGCGACAGATAATCTTATAGAGCCCACACTCGGCCGCCAAGTGACATTAAGGCGCGAATCCTTAATAGGAACGCTATACCCTTTAATTCACCGTCACCGCAGAATACGGAGTAGAAGTGGTGGACGATAGCCCCTGACGTTTGTGTATTAGGTCCATTGCAAAAGGCTGGGAAAACTGTTTTGAATATTATCTAAAGAAGTTATATAGTGATTTGTGGCCATGAGAAACTTCTGGGTAATGTACTGAGTAGGTGCAGTAAAAGGTCGTCACTTTTTGATTCACCAACTAGGATGTTTTATCGAGAAGAAGGCTTGTCCATGCAGTAGAGTACTAGTAGCAAAGGGGTAGCCATGATAGTGACTCGACGTATTATTAGATGCCACAGAATGATCAGAGTATATTTAATACGAACTATATGATCCTCTGCAGCTAGATATCCAGTACATACGACCATAGGGTGTGGAGAACAGGGCTTCCCGTCCGCTCAGCCGTACTTAAGCCACACGCCGGGAGGTTAGTAGTTGGGTGGGTGACCACCAGCGAATCCCTCCTGTTGTATGTTTTTATATTTTTACTTTTCCACTCATTAAACTATCTTTAGTTGACTTGGTTACCTCCACCCCATTAAATCGCGCTCAATGACCCCACCCCGCCTTCTTTCATCATTCTGATCTGTTCGTCTTAATGACATATACACGTGACCAGATGCACCGGAAGTTCCTCCTGTCATGATTGGTGGGTTTGATTTAAATCAAGATCCACAATCCATTTTTATTCATATTCGCTATTGATTTCCATCCACCAACCCTCAATCCTCTCAGCTTTGACCTGCTGGTCAAGGATTTGTTGAATATCGGCTTCTCACAATCAGCTGAAATTCTGCTACTAAATCGCCGATATAAGAAGGCGGAACATAAAAGGCGGTCGCAATGATATCGGGGTTCCTGGAAGTTAAATGCTCTTGTCAGTAGCCACCAGTTTCAGTATTATGGCAGGCATTGCCGGGGAGGTGAACATTGGTGGATAATCTCTGACGTTACTTGGCTGTACGTGATGAACACCTGTATCAGTCAAGTCTCGAATATATACAGAGGAGACTCGGACAACCCTGGCCCATTTGTATCAGCGAATGGTCTTGCATTTCCAGATAGAAGTATATGGAGCAGAATATCTGAATATCTGTTCAAGAACCAAGGTCCACATGAAACCTAAAACTGGAGTTCTTGCAGACGTTGTCAACCGTGCAAGTTCATTCGACAATTTATGTGGTCTACAGACGCCATCTAGGTGGGTAACCCGCCTCAAGTGCAGTGTACTAGTACCTCACTCTTGAACGTGTGCCAAGTGAGGACACCGTTAGATGATTACAGAAGCTGGGTCCGTGATTCCCCTACGTGCTTTGCTCACCTTTTCAAATATTAGGGCCCATTGGAAGGGGGTTGACCAGAAGATAGTTTGGCACCGCGTTCTCATATCGGAACGTTGGCGCCAAAGGGGAATGAAATCAAGGGGCCTCGCTACGAGGGAACATCGACCAGCAGTGGCCAAGAAACCTATTGAACAAAAAAGGAAAATGGCTTTTTGACAATTAGTCGCGGCCGGGTAAATTATCCCTAGATACGTTTGGAGGGGAAACAGTCCAACACTACGGCTTGAAAGCCCGTGGCGCAGACCATAGACCGAGGAAGTAGATTTTTTCGTTTTTCATTCCAGCAGATGTATCCTGATCATAGGAGGTTGGATCTCGCATTTGCAAGTCTTTCAGAACTCCAGCGCCGTCACCGCCATTGCAACATGAACTTAAACCCCGGACAAAACCCTTTAAGCAGACTTGGCCTTGGCAGCCTCACGTCCCTTTCCGATGCGCTCGAGGATCTGCTCACGGTCCTTGTCGAGGTGGAGCTTGGAGATGACGACCTTGGAGGGGTGGATACCGAGGGGAACGCTCTGGCCGTTGGACTTCTCGCGGACGACACGCTCGACGTGGACAACCCACTTAAGACGGTAAACGCTGGTGATCTTGCCCTCACGGCCCTTCTGGCCACCACGGACAATCGTGACCTCGTCGTCCTTGCGAATGGGGAGAGAGCGGACCTATCGATGGCTGCGTCAGAATTCTGTTCCTTATATCCTTGTTTTATCCCCAAGTTTCATGTCGTTGGTGTTGCCTTCCTCCCGACTCCATCCAATATCCAGTGGGTGAGCGAGCCCAATCCCGACTGAGGAGCGAGGGGGTTCATGCCAAATCCATATCGACTTCTTCAAGGGGTTTGCAGATCGTTTCGGTGTTGGTTCGAACATACATTGTACTTCTCACGGAGCTCCTTGCTCAGAGGGGCGCTCATGATGACACGGCGCTCGCCGGAGCCAGCGTTGAAGTGCGCCTTGCGCGACTTCCGGCGGGAAGAGGCCAAACCTGAAGAATGATTCATCAGCATACTCGGTCCATGCAACTCTCCACCGTTTTGGTCGAACAGGTCCCCGAACACCACGGAGGAAGCGATTGGGAGAATAGAGAAATATCGGCGGATCGAAATTCAAGGAATCACATACTGTGGTTCTGGACAGTCATCTTGACAGAGCCTCCTAAAAGGGATCGTGAAAGGGCTCAGTACGGTTGTCGTTGGGGTCGTCGTCGGAAAGCTTCAAAGTCCAACAGATTCTTTTGTGGCCGAAAAGATTGAGTTGTGTGCGTCACATGACGGCCCGCTTCGCCTAGGGCTGGGTCCTGCGTTGTGATTGGCTGTCGCCTGCTTCCGCCTTGACCGTGGCGCGGGTTCGTCGATCGTAAGAATGAACTTTCGAAGACTTTGTAGAAGTAGAGATCTACTTTCTTTGTGCACAATCGTCTCTTCTTACGTATTCGAGATCTATCGAACCTCGAGTGGCCATGTGTTGTCGTATCTGTCCTTGTTCCTTTCATTCTGCCGACGTCCAAATTACCATATTAGGAATAGTTGACGCCAAGAATTTATGGAGGAGCACAGTAAAATCATCGAGGAGGTATAAGAAAGATGTTCAGAGTATCGATCGGGGCTTCGAATATCTAACCATCGGGGCTAACAAAGTTGTTCATATCGCGAAGTCTAGCTCTATGAAAGACATAGGGTACATGCAAGAACGGTATCAATAATACCAGTAGGAGTGTTATTGATACGGATGGAGAGACATGTTCAGCATGGGGTAGAAGCGTGAGTAGAAAGTTTCTAATGAAGTTGCGCCTTGACACAATATCTAGACGGAGTGGGCGCATACATATTATGCATATGGGCGTTGTGGATGTTGTGCCCCGGGGTATTTTCATCTAGTTTGAATTGTCTTGTATTAGATCCACAGGTATGTTTACGTTCTCTGAGAGAAGATTGTCACAGACCTACAGGCAGAAAGGTGAAACAGTGTCTAGACTACACCCATATTTTTATCAAAGCTGCGGTGACGGTTGTCAAAAAAGATCTGTATCCTCGTGTACATACTATTTACTCTTATAAAAGTCGATGTGTTTGACGATATACCCGAACGGCTATTGATCGTTTGCATTGTTGGTATTTCATTTTCTCGCCCCAAGGAAAGGAGAGGGAAAGCAACGTTATATATACGAGGATTCCTCTCGCCGAACCATATCAAGGGACTTTGCAACTTTTCGACCAGCGTGTTCTGCCGTTCGATTAAAAGCCAATGGTTGTGCCTGGGATAAGTTGGCAATCCCCGCAAACCCGCACCGAACCCGCATCAGAGCGGTTATTGATTCTAGACCCAGCATCCGCCAGGTTTAACCTGTCTCCGATTCCTGAAATTGATAAATTACTGCGGAAAGGCATGATAAGAATTAATTACAGTTAGTTTAATACTGTTAAAATCACAGCATATCCATATAGCCGATATCATCCTTTTTCGTTACATAAATTTGTGTGGCCCATGTCGAATTTTCCCCATCAAACGCTATTGAACTATATATAGTATTGACGGGCGGTATCTCATACATTCAAAGATTTATCATAACTCATCGAATCGATACTATTATCGGCCTGTATAGGTTAAGTACAGATTGTATAACTAGGTGTGTATGATATATTCCAGCGTTGTGTCCTCAAGATACATAATAGAACCTAGAAGCTTTATCATTTATTGTGCAGACATTTTGCGGCCAGATCAATACTCGAATCTACTCCATAGGGCCTGTTGTGCACGTGACCAAGAATAACCTAAATCTCTCTATGCCTAGTAGCCCCACTAAAAACCGTACCCCGTTTGTCGATTCCTGCTTGTCGATTGGACTACCAACGCTATTGCCCGATCTGCGGGGTATGATTTTGCAAAATAATATGAAGATAACTATTGCCTGTTTTTATCGCGAGATAGAGTACAATCAAAATCATGTCATATCCCGACATATTCTCTATGTGAAGCGTCCCGCACAGTTTGATGTAAAGTATGGTACCTGGGAGTAAAGCATGAAGAGTTCCTCCCAGGCAAGGCATTGAACATCCATTACCAGGCGAAATCGAACAAATCAGATTGGCTTCCTGTAGACAATCTGCGACTTAAACTGTGGCATTATATTCGATACGCTCCATGAGATTTCTTTAAATAAGATTCTTGGACAGTAGTGTGGATCTTGGGCTGCCCCCCCCCCCAAGAGACTAAACGGTATCCACTGCTCTTAGTTCTGTACAACAGTACTCCTGAGAACCCTGGGTTTTAGTGACTCGAAGGAATAAAGACCGGAGACAACATCGATCGGTCTGAGGGAAGTTCGGTTCGAATTGCCCCGAGAGGCTTGCGGGGAAATCTGCGGGGGGTGCTGATGTTGATATCGATAATATCGTCACTCAAATGATGCATATAGATTAGCCCCTAACATGAGCTAGACAACGATGGAGCGTCGGGGTCTGCCATCTAAATGGGAAATGTTCCAAAGTAATCCCATGATGAAAACATTAGGAATTTCCTGCCACCAGGGTAGAGGGTATTTTTCCGCGAACGCTATCATCGGCTACCTTGAATGGAGCACGGCTAATCCCAGCTGATGGTTTATTCCATCCCCCCGCGTATGAAACTGCTCTAAGGGTAAATTAATTACAGTGATGCTATGCAAAACTCAAGGATCTGAGACGGCAGGGATCGTCCGACAAAACCCCGCGCTCTCGATAAATAGTGGTGTAGCACCAAGTATTGTAGACCCCTAAAGAACGTTTCTTGAAGGAAAAGATGAAATTGACCGTCTTTCTCTCCATTTTGTTAATTCTGTGTGTAGAAATTAAAAATGCTGCTCCCCTTGACCCACTTCGACCAACGATCAACCTTGGCTACGCCCAGTATCAAGGAGTGAGGCTTCCGGCTGGAGTAGATCAATATCTGGGCATGCGATATGCGGCGCCACCGCTAGCAGAACTTCGTTTCCGGGCCCCTCAAGAACCTGTGCGCACGTCTTCCGTCCAGGATGCATCAGTGGTAAGATATAATACAGGTTCGCCAAGAAGACCGACTGTTGATTCTTCTGATAGTTTGGCCCAATATGTGTTGGGACCGGGCAGAATGTCACTGCAAAAATAGCGGAGGACTGTCTTTTCATCAATGTTTTTACACCGTCCAATGCCACACCTGGATCTAACCTCCCTGTTTGGGTTTATATCCAAGGTGGGGCATACGCCACAAATTCTAATGCAAACTACAACGGCACACAGGTAATAGAGGAATCCGGGCATGAAATTATACTAGTCAACTTTAACTATCGTGTGGGCGCGTTGGGCTTTCTAGCTGGTCATAAAGTCCAGCAAGATGGTGACCTCAATGTCGGCTTGCTTGACCAGCGGAAAGCTTTACAATGGGTACAGGCGTATATTCACATGGTAAGCAAACACATAGGATCCCGGTTCAGGTATACCTTTTCAATCTGACAGGCCTTAGTTTGGTGGTAATCCAAATCATGTTGTCATTCATGGTGCGTCGGCTGGCGCAGGCTCGGTGGCTTACCATCTTGTTGCATACGGGGGTCGTAATGATGATCTATTCATTGGGGCTGTGTCTGAGAGTCCATTCTGGCCTGCCCAACGGACTAGGTCTGATTCTGAGACGCAGTGTAGTCAATTCATGCATGCTGTCGGATGCTCGACGATGTCATGTTTGCGATCTGCCGACATCTCCGCTATCCAGAACGCACAGGCTACTTCTCTAGATCCGACAGATCCCACTCGTACAACGCCATCTTCTTGGGAATTCGTCCCAGTCGTCGATGGGACCCTCATCCAGGACCGCCTATATCCCCTCTTTGCACAGGAACGATTCATCCGCATTCCATTGATTGTCGGCGGAGACACCGATGAAGGTTCCTACTTTGCTTACAATGCTACGAGCCCGACCGATATATCCGAATTCTTTGGAAGCCTCTACCCTAGGCTAAGCCCAAGTCAATTACTGTCGATTAACCATGCTTATCAGGGTATGAAGCCAGTTCCCCTTCATGCAGAATACTTCCCTGCTACTTCCGCCGCATATGGAGATGCTGTCTTCACCTGTCCAGGCATTCATATGAGCACTCAAATGACAAGATATCAATCTGTGGGTGATAGAAAGGTCTGGAGCTATCGATATAATGTCCAAGATCCCAAAACACTTCGCAAAGGCCTGGGAGTCCCGCATACCTTCGAGACAGAGGCCATCTTTGGGCCGAGCTACGGGGGTGGAATCAGCAACAGCATTACCAATATCAATGCCGGCATTGTTCCTATTGTGATGAATTATTATATTAGCTTTGTGAAGACATTGGATCCTAACAGTTTTAGAGTCGCGGGTGCACCTTACTGGATGCCATGGGGGACGGGAGAGAGGCTGAAGATACAGACAAACCAAACGGCGATGGAGGTCATTCCAGGAACGCAAAAAGATCGATGTGCACTATGGAAAGTGTTGGCTTCTGTCATGGATGTTTAGTGAGACCTTGCGAAGTAGACGGGTTGTGAGCATTTGCTTCAGAAGCTGGGTTTGAACCATCTTATCTATTTGGCACGTCAGTGGTAGTCATGAATGAATGCTATATTGGCTGACTTTCTCGATCAATATGATAATAATCATGAATATTCTATGTATAGGAATTAGAGTCCACATTTTATAGTTTGCTAGTTGTATTTATTACGTGATCAAGGATCCACCCTTCCCTTCCCTTTTGCCTGCCTGCGCAACTTAGGCTCCTCTCCAACCGCGTATGCATGATCCTTTCCCTATCGATGCGCTAGTATGGATCATAGTGTTTCCTCAGAGGTGCCCGCCGCTATGCCACAGCCAGGACTCATGCTTCACCCTACGCCTTCACAAGAGCGGATCCACCGACCCGACGAGGACTGGACGGGGATCACTAATCCTGCTGTACGGAAGAGACTGCAGAACAGGCTGAACCAGCGCGCGCAACGTAGGTTTCTGCTTCTACTCTCTTCCCTTGGTGCAGTTTATTATTATCACAATTATCATCGTTATCCAGTGGATGAATTGCATCCTCGTTTCTAGAATTCGAATATTCGAGTCGATGGATCATGGAATGAGCTAACATCTAGATAGGCGCAAGAAGAAAACTCCAGAACCAGGAGCAGTTGCAGTTGAAGAAAAGTCAGAATGACCGCCACAAACAGGTCTTCATTCTCCCACGCCCGAGTCAAGGACAGAGCCCGCAACAGGTCTCTCTACCAGCAAGCTTTGCGGCAGCCATAGCCATGATGACCCGCTTTAATGCAATAGCCTATGAGAGATATTACACCGCCAACCCTTGTCTGGACCAGTTACTAACCTTAACCAAATTCAACGTTCTTCGTGCTTTCATGGACAATGGAACAGCCATTGGATTGGCTATCCAACAAATGGAGGACGACGCGTTGTCTCCATTTAACACGGATACTCACAGGAGTTGGAATCTGCCCCCGAGTCTCTACCCGACTACCACCCAGCGTTCCATCCCCCACCATCCCTGGTTGGACTGCTTTCCCTTTCCACAGATGCGAGATAACCTTATCCAGGTTGGCGACGCATTGGATGATTGTGAGCTCTGTGTTGATATGATGGATCCCTCAAATGGGGACATCGCTTTCCTGGTATGGGGTGATCCTTGGCTCCCACAGAGCTGGGAAGTATCGGAGTCTTTTATTCGGAAATGGTCGTGGATCATCAAGGGGTGTCCCGAGATTATATTTTCAAGTAATTACTGGAGGGCCAAAAGAGGCTTGAAGAGGCTTGATTTGCCTGCTTTATTACCAAACTCTCACAGGTTACAGACGGGCTCCTAGAGTAGTCACTGGAAGGCTCTTCTTCCTCGCTCTCATTTTAAACCGTTGTTGTGCGACATCCAGATGAAACAAGGTACTATTTTAACTATTGCATCCGGAGTGGAGAGCCTTCCATTGATTTCTGCAGGGATGTATATACCGCATAGCATCTTATTACAACATCTACCCACCACGCACATTCGCAAAGATGTCGAGGGTGTGTTTCCAAATGTTGTCTCTCACCCCGTCCCTCCGATATTCCTCCATGACCTTACTGGGTTTATAAGTCGACCCGTCTGACCCAAGTCGGTAAAATCCACTACCAGTGTGGCCGTCAGACCCTTCCGCAGTATCATTCCCGTTATCTTTGCATGATTGCGGAGGAAAACGTGGGCTGGTCGCCGCATATAGATGTCTCTCTCCACTTTCCTCAAACGGGACCTCCCATGGCTTGGCCAGAACCATCAGGGCATTTAGAGCAAGTTTCGTGATAGGGTGGGAGTCTCGCCCAAGACTCGTTTTGACAATCCCCGGGAAGGAGTGAATAAACGAGACCTGTGGGTAAGATGACGCAAGGTGCTCCATTGAGAGAGAGTTCATGGTGATGGCATGTTTCGCGCAATTGCGGAGTGAATAGTGAGTTTTAAGAGAAAGGTCTTGTAGGTCAAGAACACTTTCGCCTCCTGCTTCGAGAACTGAGACCACACGGGATAGGGTGGTTCCAGGTTTTGCGGACGTTCCAGCATGATCCTCAGCCTTGGTTAATTGTGGTAAGAGGTTCGCCACGAATCGCATCCGGGCATAGTAGTGAAGGCTGAGTTTTTTGTCTAGTCCTTCGTCGGTTTCTGTGATGGTAACGATCAGCATCAGCAGTTTGACAGGAGTATCGCTTAGGTTGGAAGTTCATGTATTGTACCGTCACGTCCCTTGGTTGTCGCTACTCCTGGGCTCAGAAATAATAGATTTAACCTCTCCTCTTTTTGCTGGATGGTATGACATGCCTCGTCCACTCCACGCAGTAGGGAGACATCGGATTTAATGAAATCAACACTCGTGTCTGGATTCACCTGTTGAAGTTCTTTAATAATCTGCGATGCTCTCGCCTGATCCCGCCCGATAAGGTAGACACGCGAGGCTGCTGTGTTGCGAACAAATGCGCGAGCAGTTGATTCTCCGATACCGCTAGTACCGCCGACTATTCATACTCAGTGCAAGTTCAATTATCCCAGCGCGTCTCGGCAAAATATCCAACAGAGAAGCGACAAATGACTGGCAGCGAACAGGGAGAGCGCCTACCGAACACAGCAACTAAACCAGACCCGTAGAGCTGAGTGATACGGGAGTTGTTGTCCCGTACGGCTGCAATGGACGCCATCTTCTCAATTGTGGGGGAAGGGTGAAAAAGTGGAATAGTGAGATGGTGAATAGTGCGATGGCTTTGTTATAAATGTTAATCTGCAGACGAAGGTTAGGCCGCTGTGAAGGAGGCACCCTTGGATTTTGATGCGACGCGTGCGGCATTTGCCCTTGCCTGAGCAAAGTCAAATGTGATTGGAGGATTCGGCGTCATCCAGCTGCATTAGCGTGTAGCGTGACAGCCACTGGACCCGCCCGACATCATAGATCCACTTTTTTTTTTTGCTTCTTTTAATACAATCCCGAGTCTCGAGGCCACAACACCCTACTAGTAGTGCCCTAGGTCGGAGAAATGACAAGTGAAAAGTGATTTATTACTGAGCACGTGTCTTGACAAGCGTAGTCGAGAGCAAAATTTACGATCTATGTGTTACGTAGATATAGACAGCCCTTCGGATAGAGATGGGGATTGAAACGACATGGTAAACCCCAGACTTGAATAGGTCTAACTCCGCTATATTTTATTATGATGTGTCTATATATCCTTCAAGCTCTTATTTTGCGCCGCATAACTCTACAAATGACGTCTGAGTTCCTCCTGGATCCAATGAAATAAGGTCTCACTCAGCTCCTCGCTCCGGCTCCGCTTGGAGCCCTTCCCTGGCTGACCAACAGGGGCATAAAACTCCCCGCTCTTCGCATCTGGGCTGACGGATGCCCAGATCTGGCTGTGAGCCCCCTTGTCCAGTGGCGTCGCGAACAGATAAATTGCTGTGTAAAGGAACGCCCTCAGAAAGACCCCTGAAGATTGAACATGTAGATTGGTGTCAACCATTCCCGGATGAACACAGACGAATTTTACATCTGTGCAATGCCTGGCCATGGCAGCGCTGTAGTGGGCATTCCCGATTTTCGAAATGCAGTAGCGCGCCTGCGTACTACGGTCAGACATTGTGGTCTTCAGCTCGTTAAATTTGTATATATCACTGGGCGCCATTGCCTCCGATGCCGATGAGAGCGTCACAACCCGAGCCTCGGGATTGATCTGTGCTGTTTGCTGGATGATCGGAAGCAGTAGCTTCGTAAGCAAGGCATGCCCCATCACATTGGTTCCGAATTGTATTTCGTAGCCTTCCTCCGTGAGACCTTCAGCCACCATCATGATTCCGGCGTTGTTGATGAGGGTGTCCAGACGAGACTCAGATTGATGGAACTTGGCGACTGCATCCTTGATGCTCTCAAAGGATGACAGATCAAGAGGAAGATGGGAGATAGGCGCGGTAACTCCGTCGAGCTTTCTCAAATCGTGAATTGCTCTTTCGGCCTTCTCACTTGAACGGGCCGCAAGGTATATGTGTGCTGGATTATGTTTGGCAAGTTGTTTGATGGTTTCAAAGCCTAGGCCGGAGTTGCCTCCTGTGACAATGATCACTTGCCCGCTGAGGTCGGGGATGTCATGGTCAGGGCGAAAGTTGACGCGGTTAGAACACATGATGGATACCAGAGATGCAAAATTGACGTATTTTGGGTAATTGTTATCGCTTCATGTTGGAGCAACGAGGACAAGGAGTGGACTTTATACCTGATGGTTAACCGACATCTAGAAGAATGAAAGTGGATCTCAGGGGTTCGGTTCATGCAGTTGGATGACCGGCTTTCAGCCAATCACGAACGCGGAATCAAAAGTTAAGCGCATCCAGAACAATTCTTTTGTCCCTCAGAAGATCAATCTCAACATCAGAAATATAGGTACCTTGCCGCTAGCCTGGGATCAAAGCACACATGCAGCCAGTGTTGTAGCCTAGTTTGGTGGATTTCAGTCGTCGTCACTCTCCTGCCTTGACGCCTCAGTAATCTTGATACATAGAATATAATATCTCACCAATACGAAAGACGGATGATGGATCAAAAATATGAAATTTGATTATACCTCGATCTCCTTTATATTTGAACCCTCATCACAATGGCATTCCTTTAGAAGACAAACGTTAATCCACTAATCGGTAGCCAGACTAACCGAGTCAGTCTATTGTCAAGTCCTGTATAGTGCCAGCCTTACTCAATATCTTTTTGGTTGTGTTACTCTTACCAGTGAATGAGAAAGGAGACGCGTGTGTGTGTTGCGTAGGGCAACGTCATGGTGATTCCCTCTGACTACTTCTGAGTCTCTGACTCACTCTCTATTCTCTATCGTCACTCTCTACTCTCACTCTCTATACTAACCTTGCGTTCTGTCTACCTGATCAGCTTATAACATAATAAAACATAATATCTAAATGGACAAGTTACCTCGACCCAGTAGCAAAGAACGCAGAAACCCAGCCTCCCTTCGCCGAAAACCCTTGACCGGGATCTTCGATAATTTGTCGATTTCATCCTCAACGAGCAGAGCCACATCCACAGGCATGAGAAGTGCCATCACCAGTGCTTTCCAGTCTCGGGGCTGGCCCCCCTCGATCTCAAGGGCTTCACGGATGGACGATAAGCGCCTTTTCTATACGATTGCCATGGACTCGACCGCACGAGCATACATCCCACTTGACCAAGACTCGCCAAAGGACATGTTCAAAAAGGCGACCGATTATTATAATATTGTGCAAGAGAAGTTGAAGGAGAGAGGAAGTGACGGTGTCACACTTCTCAGTGACACCATAACACGGAATTTGGGGATCGTCATCTTCGGAAGCAACTACATTGAGCGCGCTGGTCTCGAGCTAGAGGAGACGATCAAAATCTGCGAGAAGATCTTCTGTGGTGAATACGTTGACCCTGAGCACATTACAGAGAGGTGAGGAAACTGGAACATGTTAAACCTTGCAATGATGAAAAATTACTGATCAAACAGTATTCTTCCTTAGAGAGGGGGACTACGAAAAGAAGCTTATCAGCGCCATCCGTTCCAAGACAAAGGCCTCCCACATCATTCGAAGCCGACGAGAGGTGATTCAACACGCGCTGGCGTTAAATTTCCTCATCACGGAAATGGTCATCAAGGACAAGCCTTTATCCGAGGATCTTATCCTCCGTACGCATCGAATCTTAACCGAGTCCATCAACACAGCTGGAGGAATCCCGTGGGAGGAGTACTCAGGGCGGTATCGGAAGGTCCATGTTCATGCTGGAAATACCAATTTCGTTTCTCCTAAGTATGTGCCAGAAAAGATACGAGAGCTGATTGACAACTTTGAGAGTGATGTCCAGAAGATTGAAACCAGCCATATCCTTGATCCCTTTACACTCGCTGCGAAGTACTGCAATGACTTTGTGATGATTCATCCTTTTGCGGACGGTAATGGGCGAATGTGTCGACTCATCATGAATACCATCTTACTCAAATATGCTGGCATAGTTGTATGTCTGGGCGAGCACGATGAGAGCCGCCAGCAGTATCTTGACATCCAAAGAAGAGCAGGAGAGCACATGGAAGGTTCGGGGGAGCTTGCGGCATTGATCTTGAAGAAGTCAATTGCCAGGTATCGGACTCTAAAACAGAAAATTAGCGGAAAGAAGCAGGTCTCTTGACGTTTTCTACACTTTTTCTTATCTCGAATTGTTCTTATCTTCTACAGGCAGGGTTTAAGAATCGTTCATTGAGTGGTTATCCTTTAGATTTAGCTAGTTGAGAGGCACATTGCTTATGCATAGTCATGTTAGGAAATGGGGCTGTTTTTGTCGTCGCGGAAATATGCTTAGCTAGACTTCACTCAATCCAATAATATACTTGCTATAACTTTCGCTGCGCTTGTAGAATCTCATTGTGAAAGAGCATAAGAAGGATGGAAGGGAATCCATCGCTATTGGCTTCCCTGACTTGTGTTGGATAGTAATCTCAGACTCATTGCACAATACCATGCCGGCTGGGACTGATGACCACAGAGCCGGACTATCCCATGGCGCGGTGAAACCTATGTAGGCTGTAACCTAGTATACCAATATATCATACCATTAGTTTAATAAGAAACTCTGTACTCCGTATCTTCGAGAGAAAGAACAATGAAGTGCGGAGTCGATAGCAGGAACTCACATCTACCGGTGTACTTCGTATCCAGACGGACGTACTACGAAGATGGGGAAGAACTGTAGGAACTAGTAAATGGGGAGAGATTCTATCTCCAAACAACCATTTGCCTAGTTATCGACACACCCCACCAAGGACTCGTATGCCGGTGGCGGGGTGAAGTGGATACGCCCCCCACAAAAACATAGTTCTTGCACAACCGAGGGCTGGGCCAAGCTCACGTGCCCGATGCGGGGAGATTCTCTTCTCCGCAGAAAAAGCTGGCGGATTTCCCCCATAGTCCAATACTTACTTACCGATGATACGCTTGTTACCATCGTGTGATGGGAAAATTGAGGGAAATGAGTGATATGGGGAACCGCACTTGCCAGACCTGTAACAGGACCTTTTCCAAAGCGGAACACCTGACCCGCCATTTGCGGAGTCATACCAACGAGAGGCCTCATGAGTGCTCGGTCTGTGGCAAGCTGTATTCCCGGAGGTTAGCAATTGTAGATGAGGTAGCTTCTTACACTACAGACTGACATATCTTGTGTAGTGACGTTCTACGGCGACATGAACGAAACCATCACAAGGCCTCGCGCCAATCCCGGGAACGCTCAGTGGGTGAGAATGAGTTGGCAGTACTCACGCCATTGTCCAGGGGCACACCTAGGTCTGCAGATGTAATAGCAAACTGCCACACTCGTATGTCTGGCCTGTCTCCCACCTCCCTGGAAGCAGACAGATGTAAAGTAAGAAATAACCAACCTGCGCACGGGGTGAATCTGTACGACTCTCTCCTGCATGCCGATGCGAGCGGTTGGTTTCCAGGAGCGCCCCTTGATGTCGAAGCCTTGGACATCACCTTATCATCGGCAGTATCTGAGTGGGCCCAATTCCCTTCCATACAATCCATGTCCGGCCTGGCTGATATCGGGTCCCTCCATACACCGACAGCAACGTCTACAAGAGCAATACCGACTGAGACCGATGGGCTACCAGCTAATAACGTGAAACAAAGATGGTTCACGTTACTCACCGTTCAGGAGGAGATGGGGCCTCCCCAAACCACTTTTAGCAATCACAGCGGCGGTTTTGGTCAAGGGAATGTTGCGGCTGATGAGAACTACCGGGTGGGCCTGTCCCAGAAGCTCCAGCCTCGAATGCATGACGAGACACTCCCATCAGCGGAACAGCTCAATCTTTTTGCGAATCTTTTTTTCACTCGTTTTCACTCTCTTCTTCCAGTAGTGCATGTCCCATCATTCAAGCCCACCACCGAGAACTCTTTACTTTTTGTTTCAATATGCTCAGTGGGGAGCCTTTTTGCAGGGTCACCGTATGCGGTGGCACAAGGCATGCGACTCTTTGACAGGTTGAATAAAGCTATCTTAGCATCTTGGGAGTCAATGTTATCTCATAGCTGCTCAGATGCTCTGTCTATGGTGCAAGCGGCCGTAATTGGCCAGACGTTCGCCATTCTGTCCGGCCGTCCCAAGGATCTTGTCCTGGCAGATGTCCTCCATGGCACAGTCGCTGCCTGGGCGCGTGAGTCTGACAAAAAAGCGCTTCCAGCCCCCAGTGACCCCAAAGACATGGCCTTTGATGGAGCTGATATAGAGGAGCAATGGAGTCGATGGATTGATCATGAGCAGCGAAGGCGTGTGGAAGTCACTTTGAATATCCATGATGCAGAACTCGCCAATCTTTTGCACCATGAACCTATCCGCAAACATCGGCTCACTCAGTACCCTCGTTTAGCTTCCGACGCATTATTCATGGCACCAACCGCATCTAAATGGGCAGAGCTCTACAAAAAGCCAATGTCTACTCTTCGAATCCCTCGTATGGATCCAGATGACCCTCTCCAGGCCGGTGGGGCAGACTCCAAGTTCGCAGCTTATGGAGTTCTTGAGAGCATCAATGCCCACGTGATTGAGGCTCGACGGTCAAATACATTTGACGAGCACGAATCCAGAAGGTTGTCAAACATGCTAATGTGGTGGTGGAGGAGATATAGTTTCCATTTTCTTTCGCAGGAGGACGACGATCCCTTTGGTTTGCCGGTTCTATGGCACTCCGTCTACATAGTTATATATGCCGACATAGACCTGCTGGAACAAGCCAGCGGACGTGATGGCCAGTCTGCTGTGACGGCCAACAGCCCTCTTGTGCGTTCCTGGTCGAACTCGTTGGACGCGAGCAAATGCTTGGTTCATGCGTTTCTAATTCAACGTTACTTGGAGAGAATGCGTGTCTCATCGGAACCAGCGATCCATGTTCCTCGTGGTCTGTTTTATGCGGCTTTGTCTTGGTTCTGCTTCACTCGAATTGGAGGTCGGCAAGAGATCGATGCCAAGGCATTTGACGCCCCAGAGATCCAGCTCTTAGGCATTCATACGACCCCACCTGGGACATTGAAGAAAGCAATCCAGGATTCCGTCTCTGCGGACACCAACCACGTGCACCGCTTGATTGATCTGCTAAATCGTGTCGGGCGATGGGGTATCTCATACGCGTTCGCATCCGTCCTATGTGCTGTTGTTGCGGAGAGCAACCAGGGTGCAATAAATTTTTAAATGACGCCAAGTCTACTTAGTGGGAAGTAGTGCCTCGGTCCCCAGGCGACAGTGCCTACCATATCCATGTATTTGTATTAGGCTCTCGGGCTTTGATGAATTCACTTTCACGATTATCGTTCATTGCCCCATCTTTACTAGCGGACCCGCAGCGACCCCACCGTTCTCCCGCATAACATGGCGGGGTGCAGCGGCGGGGTGTACCGTCAACACGAGTGGCCCTTGCCAATGTTGTTTGCTCACAAACTCCCCAGCTGGGATTGGACGTGGTTATGCTATCGGTAGTTGCAACTTCCTACACCCCTGTACTTTGCCGAGAAATTTCTCCGCGTGGTGGGGGTGTAGCCTGAGGACTTTTCCCCGCGTACCTTTCCCCAGGATACGCAGATAAAAAGGCTGCCCTATCCTTGCTATCGACGGACAATCCAGGACATCAAGATTCAAGATTAACCCTGCGTCGCAACCAAGCCAATATGCCGCTTTTCACTGAACATGCGTACAGCTGGCGTGACCTTAGGGTCCTCCCGTCTTTGGCTCCTCCCCTTCCTCGTTTAACGCCAGCATTTGCGCCCCCGCAGAACGGGCCAGAGCGATACGAAGTTGTCATTGTCGGGGTAGGTCATGTCCTCTAAGTGGGAGGCAGGGTCACAATTGAAGGGAGCACGCAAACTAATCGCTATGGGTAATAGGCTGGCCCTGCAGGGCTTATGCTCCAGCTACTCCTCGCGAGATACGGATTAACCGATGAGACTCTACTCTGCATTGATGCTAAACCGAGCACCCTGAAATCGGGACAGGCAGACGGGATCCAGCCCCGGACGTTGGAAGTGTTTAAGACACTGGGGATTTCTGACGAAATTGAGAATGAGGCTTGCCAGATGTGGGAGTTTGCGTTCTGGAATGTTTCCGAGGACCCGGATAAAGTGATTGAGAGACAGGCAGTTGTACCTGATATCATTCCGCCTGCGAGGTTTGCCTACGAAGCCACTATCCACCAAGGCCGTGTCGAGCGGATCATGGAGACCGATCTCCTACGATATTCGGAGCGGGGGGTCCTAAGGAACACGAAGCTTGTGTCTGTGAAAATTGACGAGTGCGGTGACCCGGAATTCCCCGTGCTGGCAGAAATCGAAGTCGATGGGGTACAGCGGGTCATCCGTACCAAGCACTTGGTCGGTGCAGATGGAGCGCACTCGACGGTCAGAAGATCGCTTGGTCTTCAGCTAGAAGGCCAGTCGCTCGACCATATATGGGGGGTTGTGGATCTAGTAATTGACACTAATTTCCCTGACATCCGAAGGCGTTGTGCTATCCATTCACCTGCGGGATCCACTATGGTTATCCCTCGCGAACGTATCAATACTGGCGAGTATTTAACTCGTCTTTATGTGCAGGTTCCGGGGGTTGTGGACCCAGCAGGTGTGGATGCTGATGCGGACCTCAAGAACGATGCGAAGGGAAGACGGTCCAAGGTCACGCTGGAAGCCATTCTCAAGCAGGTAGAAGGTGTATTTCAGCCGTATTATATCCGGCCCAAGAGGGACGATGCTGTTGATTGGTGGGCAGCCTACCAGATTGGGCAGCGAGTGTGTCCTGAGTTTATTGTAAAGGACTCAAGCGGAGTAGGTCGAGTGTTCATTGTTGGTGATGGTATGTTCTACCCATTTCCTGCAATGGTATCAGTTTGTGAGAAGCCGTGGCTGACCAAAAATATGCAGCTTGCCATACACACAGTCCTAAGGTAGGATATGCTGCCCGTTTCTTACATTATATCTATGGCTAATCGGTTTCATTGGACAGGCTGGCCAAGGCATGAACGTCTCCATGATGGATTCCTATAACCTCGCCTGGAAGCTCGCTTATCACATTAATGGGCTGACTCCCCTCAAGTCAGCGGATAAAGCGAGCCCGGACGCCCTTTTGGACACATACCATATCGAACGCCACGCCAACGCACAGCAATTGATCGACTTTGATCGAAAGTTCTCCAGCGGTTTCTCAGATAAGGTGGGCACGGCCGAGTCAACGTCCGGCGTCTCCCACGCCGAATTTGTCGAGATGTTCAGTACCGGTTGCAACTTCACTAGCGGTTGCGGCGTAGAATATGTGGAAAACATGATTGTCGACAGAACCATCGCCACCGGTACGAAGAAGCCTGTTGTTAGCGGAGACGATTTCCTGTTGGGGATTTTACGCCCAGGGAGACGCCTGCTCAATATCAAGATGAAGCGGTTCGCGGATGGATGGCAGCGGGATATCCAAGACGGTAACTCTCCCGAACTGAGCAGTAGCAAAACAGTCATTTCTAACTGGATGGACTATACAGACCTAGCCTCTACCGGACGATTTCGTATATTATCACTCCTTTCCGTCGACCTTTTAGACGTCAACGGTGTCTCTGCGACCGCGCTAAAGGACATAGCGGCTCTTATACAACAGTTCCCACCATCTCTAATCGAACAGATTATCATCCATCCCCAATTACCGGACCAGGTTACCTGGGACAATATCCCCTCGTGTGTGAAGGAGCAAGCTGAGATGTCATTCTACAGTGGCTATGAGTTGGATGATGCATACCAGACCTACGGGGTTGATCCCAAACAGGGCGCATTGGTTGTCATACGGCCGGATGGTTATGTGGGCATGGTCATCCATCTGAGTGGCATTTGTCATGTCGACGCCTATCTCAGCCGTATTATTACCCGGGCTACATAGGCTGTGACTCCGTCTTGTTCCTTTTTGTTTCTCTTCCTGCCCCCTTCACTTTGCGAACAAATACATAGATTGCATAGAAAGTGCCGGGAAATCCGGCCCAAATTGAATTTTCTCTTAAATATGTATGTGTCTCTACTGAAACCGATCAGCTTTTGATGAAATAGCCATATTCGACTTTGACAAAACCATATCAATCGGATTCTGGTAATTGTGTAGTGCAGGTAGTCTAATGTAAGGCCCGCAGATGTGAAGGGATGCTTTCTATAGGTACGGGTATAACTACCGTGGCTTGGTAGGGTAACAGGTTGTCATATAACAGGTCACAACATCCAGCAGCTAATTAATCGACCAACCAATATATACCAATATAAATATACTTCAGAGACAAAACATGAATTAAAAATATAAACCAAGTACTTAGAGATCGCAGCGATAACAGGATAATTCATTTAAATATCCTGCAATTAGAATTAGATTTGAAATAGAATGCAAGTTGCAACCTAACTTGATCAATCGCTGGAGATATGTTATTATTTACATAACTTAGTATTAATGATCGCAGGCCAGATATACTTAGTCACGTACCATACGATAGATAACAGGGAGTTTAGAAATCAAAAAAAAAAAAAAAAAAAAAAAA
Organism: Aspergillus bertholletiae; assembly: GCA_009193595.1. NCBI lineage: Eukaryota > Fungi > Ascomycota > Eurotiomycetes > Eurotiales > Aspergillaceae > Aspergillus > Aspergillus bertholletiae. The sequence goes on from ML736170.1 coordinate 88,521, forward strand.
AAAAAAAAAAAAAAAAAAAAAAAAAAAAAAAAAAAAAAAAGAAGAGAAAAAAAAGGTACCCACAGTTTCAGTAGATGAATCAATGGTTCAGCCCAAATTTGAGTACAGATCGATCTGGCGATTTTATGACGGAAAGTCGACGTTTCTCGGGGTGGTATTTATGATGCATATTGTCACGGGGTCATGCTTGAACAGAGCTACACTGATTCCTTCAACACCGCCTTGAGAAGAAAAAAAAACCACTCCTCCAATTTCAAACCCCAAGTATGTGTGACTCGGTGTAAAGAAAATGGTACCAGGAGGTAAGCTTTGGTTGAAAGCACTGGATGCAGCGCACCTCAGCATTACGCCAGAGGATTAACTCTACCAGAGCGGAAACGTCCGCAGGCATTCAAGCTTCACGGGGGTAGCTCCACCATCCAGTAAAATAAATTAACATTGCAAATGGAAGCCTCAACATTAGAATAATCTAGGAACTATTTACTGGAAACCCCCGAGAGGAATATCAGAAAACTGGCCGTCAGGATCACCACTCGAACTCGGCGACTTCTAGTATGTTTACACTACTAGATCAGTTCGTCCACCACTACTGCAAGGGCGTAGGCGATGTCCGCACGGTTTCCGTCTTAGGGGTCAGCGTAAAACCTCGGCCATACCGTTCCCTGAATTCGGTCATAGACCCAGAATCGACATTCCGGCCACGAAAATCATGCGGAGACTGGCTCTCGGCTTCGATAATGCGAACGTTGATATTAGTCATGTCTCGCGAGAGCTGTTGGACCGATTCATCGCTGAGATGGCCTCCAACCTGCCTCGTCCTCCACCCCAGTCCTCGGTTCGTACCATTAATGGTCTTACCGTTCGTCGAGACCATGAATTGCAAGGCATCCCCCGTGGCATAGTTGTCAATATTGCTGATATTCTCCTTGAGGTGGGTATCCGCCTTGGAGCAGATGTCCATGCACTGGTGGGCGGTTTCCCACTCCTCCCGCAGCCGCTTGAGCTCCGTCGTTTCCTCCTCCGACGTCATGGCGGCTTTGGATTTCACGAGTAATCGGTCCATTAGATCGTGCATATGCTTCTCTAATCTTGCAATCGTCACAGCCAATTTATCCTTACAGTCTTGCAAGCCGTCATTGGTGACCCTTTCGGGAAAGCTATTTGAATCCGATGGGTCCGGAGAATGGTCACTGCGCCGGGAGGAAACCTGGATCTGATCAATGTGACTGGATAACTGAGCACATATTTCGAGACATTTCTCTGTGCTCAGCCGCTCCTCCTTGATGCGCTGCAGCTCCAGGGCGTCCGAATCAGACGCAGTCACGGTTTGCCCAAAGATCCGCTCAAGCTTTTCGTCGATGCTTTCCAGGTGAGACTCCAGATCCGATTTGGCCGTCTCGATGAGGGCTTTATAGCTTTCCACGGCCTCAGCGTTGACAGAGCTCTTGCGGCTGGTCATCACATTAGCCACTGCGACGGTCGAGGTATAGAATGGAAGCAGGGGGTAAAAGGACTCACAGGTTGGCATCCGTCAGAGCAATATTGATGGTCAATTTGTACCCGGTCAGCAGTCGCCGGAACCCATCGATATCATCCCCCATGTACCTGAGCTTGGCCCAGTCTCGGAAGCTAGTTCGACCGTTACCGGAACGGGAGGAGCATTTGATGAGTTCCTGTTCGAATTCACTGCATGCATTGCCGCATCGTAGTAAGGGGAGCTCGAGGGCAGAGAGATCTACATCTGTGGTGGAATCTAATAAATCCTTAAGCGGGCCGAGAACCCCACTCAACGCCTCCAGCTCATCTGTCAGGTCGCGGACGCGGGACGAATGAGACCGGAAACTATTGACGGTCTCGTAAAGTGTGATGCTCGATTGAAAGGCAAACGTGGTCAAGGCCAGTAGCCCCGAGGCCAGACCGATCGGTTCTGCCATCTTCTTGTTGGTTCTTCCTGAGTGGAATCTGTTGTTACTGAGAACAGAAGTTGACTAGAGAATAGTAGTTGCTCGGGCCACACAGATCAGAGTCAGTGGGTGGAATAAATAATAAAATACGATGACCAAAGTGGGGCAGCAGGTCGGCGGTGGGTTTTCTTATGATACGTCAGGGGTAAGCGCCCATGTGGTGAAAAACGAGGCTTTTTTGGAGCGATCTTGGATGTTGGAAAGAGAGTTTGACTTTTGACTCGGGGAAATGCTGAAGTAGTACTAAAAATCATGCGCGACCGACAGGGGATTGGTTAACTTCGCTTTGGTACCGGAGAGTATGCGTATATGATATATTTTTATATTGTTCTTTTTTTAATGACGAAACCAAGTCCAGCGGCTGTTCGACGTTTGCAGTTGGCCAGCCTCTCGACGGGATCAAATCTATTTCGATCCGTTGGGCATAAAAAAAAAAGGTTGCGAACAGACCGGCGGATGATGATTGATTTGGTGGTCCGTGTGGGGGAAGCCGAACCCAGTTATTTATGGACCAGAAATGCAATCCTTGGCTTGGGGTCCCCCCCATGTATACTCTCATATTATATTATTTGTTGTTGCCAGTAAAGTGCCAGCATTCGATGGGTTGAGGCAGTGTAATCCTTGAATATTATTTATCTTGATATAAATAATGAGGATTAGAGCCTCCGGAAGTGGGGGGTTGATTTACTACGGCCTCTCTCCGTTATCCATCCAAACAACAGGTTGAGTGATCGCAGTCCCAAGTGCTCATTGGGCTATACTTGCTGGGGGCATATACGACTCGTGAGGCTTAGAAGTGGATTGCATTATCTGAGACTGTTCCGTGCTGTCCTATGAATCGAGCCGCATGCATCCAACCCCGAGGTCGACGCGAGCAATGCGCGCCTGGAATGACGAGGATGCATTTAGGGCGCCTCGAGGAAACCAATCATCCTATGTGAATCCAGGGAAACGTTCCAGAGGGGCATGTGCGATCCTCTCGTTGATTCTTTATCGCAGGTCGCTAGTGCAAGGCGGCTTCTCTCGAGCCACCGGGATGGCCAGACCCTAATGAGGCGCAGATTTACTAACTCTTTGTCGACTAGCACAAGGCTGGAAGACAGAAGAACAAAGATAATTGTGCTCGGGGGGGTCATGATGGGTACAATTGTCGGGAAATGATTAAATCCCTGGATGAATATTGGCAATAGTTTTGCCAACCATGTAATATCTGTCCACCATCATGGTACGATACCTCTCAGTCCTTCACCAAGTGGAGGCGGGCAACACCGGATACGTCAAATCCCCATTGAAAGTTTTTGGTTGTTCTTCTTCCCGTCCTTCTTGAACCTTACCGACTGACTTACTGACTTACTGACTTACTGACTTATTGTCTGTATGTCGCCTGATCCACTCCGTTAGAGGTCAACGAGAAAAGGTGTGATCGAGTGGAGGAGGAATGAGAATGAGAATGTTAATCGGAAACCCAACGAGGGGTAGTTCGGTTGCTGTAGCGCCTTCCCACGGTTCCCCACTACGACTACCACGACTACAAACTCCCACCACCCCCACTACCACTGAACGACCTCCCCTCCTAAGAAACTAACTTACCTGGTAGTACTTCACAAACTCTTATAGCCGCCCGGTTCGGGTGATCGATGCATCCCGCTTTCTCATTGGCCAATCCATCCAGGGCGGGGTCCCGCACGGACGAGGTGGATTGATCCATTCCATATTTTGTCAGATTATAAATGTGAGCATTATCCGACCGATCCAAGAACATCAAATGGAGTTCCAACCACACCTTCCCGGCACTGACTATCGCGTTGCCACGTCTTTTATAAACCAAAGACTGCGAACCCCTCCCTCATCCCTGGAGACGTCGATGATTCATAACGGAGGAGCCCACAAATAATACTAGTAGGATCCCACATGGCGGAGCCGTTATCACTCGCGTCGAGCCTGATAGCGCTCGCGGCGTTTGCGTTTCAAACCAGCAAGTCTCTCTACCAAGTGATTGAAAGCTTCAAGTCAACGAAGAGAGCGATTCGGGAACTCCGCTTCGAGGTCGAGTCGTTGAGCCAAGCTCTCATCACCCTCGAGAAGGCGGCTGTCGAGAATGAGGAGCAGTTGATTGCGCTGAAGCTGCCGTTACTCCGTTGCGGGAAAACGTGCCAGGAGTTTGAGGAGATCATCAACCGATGCACCGCGCATTCACGTGACCAGCGCACCAGCTTTCGGGACTGGGCCAAGCTGCAGTACATGGGGGGCGATATCGCAGACCTTCGCACCACTATTGCCGGCTATAAAGCTACGATCAATATTGCCTTGGGCGGCGCCACCTTGTAAGTCTCCTTCTTCCCCCGGCAACAACCATCGCAGAGATGAAGGACCTACTCTCTTCGGGAATCCTAACATCTGCCCAGCCGCCAAGCCGCCGTCACCGTAAATGTCGTCGAAGAATATAAGCAGATGATCGCGGAGGCAACGTCGGACCTGCAGGAGCACTTGCAAGGAATCAATGAACGGGTCAAGTCCATTGAAGAAACCGGCCACGTACAACAATCGGATATCGACCTGAGCGTGGTGCGAGAAGAAAAGGAGAGTACCGAACAATGTCTGGCGATCTGCATCCAGGTGTCCGGATATATCGAAGGAGCTCAAAAAAGCCTGCCCCAGGACAATCATAATGTTCCCATGTTGACGGTCAAGCCGGCATCCGAGAAGGAGTCCGATCCCCAAAAGGCATATAGAGCGACGGATGCCATGTTGACAGATTTCCGGAATAAGCTGTCACTGAACTCGCATGCGCTGCAAGCTCGCCTGAGTGCTCTGGACCGCCAGCTCAAGGACTGCTCCGAGATTGGGGTCCTGAATTCTCAGGGCACATCTCGACTGGACCTGATCAGAGAGGAGAGGGACAGTATCGCGCAATGTTTGAATATATGTGCTGACGCATCGAACATTGCCGGGACGGCGCGGACGAATGTATTTGAGAATGTCGAGTCCGCCGATGATTCCCATCAATTGGTCGTGTCGACGATTGGAGATCTAATCTCCGCCAAGCACATCATCACCGGATCTCGGTCGGTGCAGTGGCTAGGGCAGATATCGGACGACACATTGCAAAAACTCTCCCACGACCAGAGTGGCCGTTCCCGAGAACAGGAGAAATCGGCGGTCCAGACCGAACGGGATGGTTTCAACGGGCGCTATGGCACTGGATATCAACTACACCGCGAACAGATAGAGATGGAGCGACCTTCCTACGGCGGCCGTTAAAATAATAGTAATCGGTATATAAGCTTTTGTTGGGATTGCCTCGCTTTGATTGGCAATGGAGGAGACCATGAGCTGCATCTGCAGATACACTAAATGCGGTAGTTCGATGGATTACTGCGGCTGCAAACCTATCCCCCAGGAAAGAGGCGTGCCTGTCTGTCGGTCCGGAATCAAGTGGCACGGCATAACCCTTGGCAGTTTGGGACGTTAAGTACATACTTGACCGATTAGGGCTAATTGTCGCTCAAATAATCTGTGTAACCCAAAGAAACAGACAAGGAGAATATGTGCGGATGGAACCCTTTAAACCCTATTGTATTCAAAGGAGAATTCGCCCCGTGAAATATTGCACATCTGGAACTGGGATACATGCCAGGCGGACTGGAAAAAAGACGATGTAACATGGACTTGATGATAAGGGTGTATTAATATATTCCTACAAGGAAACAAGTGGCTATGATAGTGGTGGCAGAAAGATATATATATATAAATAATATTTCTTTCTTAACTCGAATATTTTCAATCACTATATTGAGCGTATATATTGTGATCCCGAGTATCGAGCCACTTAACCACTCGGGCAATATCTGCATATAAGAAGGTAGGACAATTATGGGTTGGTAGTGTCTCGATAATATTACAATTTCAAAGTGTGCTCGAATTCAACATAAATAACACCGTGATCGTTTACATCCGTTCATCTTTCTGCAGCAGATTGCGCACCACCACCATCTTCCAAGATGACCAAAAACTCCACTGAGATTCTGAGCTCTGAGCCCACTGGGTACGCTGATTTGAGATGGTTGTGTCATGTAAAGAATAATAATATTGCTAAGATACTTCAATTATAGATCAATATATCTAGTATTAGTTGAGATATTATTGTTTGAAAATAGAACTATTTTCTATGAGAAACAAGAAGATGGTGGTTCACTTGCAGTGGCGGCCACTATTTCCAAAACACATAGTAAATCCGATATATGCCACCCTTATATATCAACAACCAAGTCTATTTTCTATCTAATTGTTTGTCGATGGCTATTAATAAGGCTTATAAATATTCTATCTAAATTTTAAGGATATGTAAATTCTGCAGTATTATTGTATTGAAAATTACACTTCTATAAGCCAAAAAGATATATATTTTGATTATTAAATTAAATAAATTCCTAAAACTCTGTAAATAAGCTAGATACGGCTTAAACAGCGTTAGGCTATAAGGAAAAGCATCCTTATATTTCTATTGTTGAGATATCAGGTTGTAATTTATTGGATTTACTCTGTGTTTTGGAGACGGCGGCTGGCTTGCAGTGGCGGCTCGCTTGCCGAATACGTTAGGGGAAGCACGCTTAGTCATTACTTTTGTCATCTCGTGAACTCAAGCGACGGTCAAGGAACGAATTGAGTCCTCCATCTCTGTGTATACATTCTTTGATCCCCAGATATGCCATTCGAGTTCATCAATAACAATGATTTGGATAATACTACGCGGAAACGGATCCGCAGCCGTGCCGCCTTAGGGAAAAATAAGGGCAAGAAAATCTCTCGCCCATCGAGGAAAGACTTGCTGGCAACGGCCACCAATGCAGTCCTTCGGGTCCCACTGACCATTGGGGACATATCCAAAGCAAAAAGGGAGGTTGAACGGATCGAGCGGCCTCTTGATGACGGACTGTTGTTTCCTGGCCTCCTACCGGGTGAACCGAAGGGCCTTGCCAAGAATGGTGTGTCCCGTACTATTCTGTTGACCTGATTTGCCTGGATTAGGTTGGTGGCTTGCTTTGGCTCACAAAGGATTCTCAGTCATCTTGTTCATCAGCTCCATGGGATTCTCGTCTGAGTTAGATGGCGGTCTTGATTACGCAGGTCTTGGCACCCCGACATGTGTCCAGTTCATGTTTGTCGACGAAGCTTGTAAGGGATACCCCTGTTTAAAGCGTTCTATTGCAGGTGTTTGATGTCTTTGTTGTCCCAGGTTTTCACAGCACAATGGCTACAGCTCTTCTATCTTTCGACAGCCTGGTGAGCAAGCCATATGGCAAGATGCAGGCATTGCGTCATGCATCACATACGTTCCGTCTGGTGAATCAGAAGCTTTGTAGTCAAAGTGCGGTTACTGATTTGACCATCGCGGCCGTTGTGAGCATGGCCCAATATGAGTACCATCAGAAGCGGTATCAACAAGGGTCAGCTCACGTGCAGGGTTTGTGGCAAATAGCTCAGTTGCGAGGCGGAGTATCAAATCTAGCTACAAATCCCTCTGGCTTGGGACAGAAAGTCTTGCGGTATGACCAAGGATCAACAATTATGCAACGTTTAGACATATTACTGATGCTTCCTTAGGGTTGATCTTGAGTATGCGTTGCAGTTAGGTTCACCAACTTTGTTTAGGCTCGAAGAGGCGAAAATGGGATGCAAGACCGTAACACAGTTTCCCAGTGTGTGTCAAAAGTCAGACCATCTGCTCCATCATCTGGACCTTGGGCAGTGGCCGTACACAGCTCTGTCGGCTAACTGTCGAGATCTATATTTCGACATGTTATACCTTGCTTCGCTACTTAACAGCTCAATTTCTGGTATTACACCCAAAATGAACGCCATTGAGCTGCATCAAGACATTCTTTTACTTGGGTATCGTCTAGTCGATCTTAGACCAGTAGGCTCACCCCTTGGAACCTCATCACTCCAGAATAAAGTGTACCTAGCCCTGACCAGCTTTTTGATGACGCTTTTGCGAGGGTGGAATGGTCGAGTTGTCCAGAATGATCTGCTGTCACAGTTGCTTCTTGCAGAGGTCCAGCAAACCCCTAGTGCAGGACAGGATGGCCACGAGACCCTTCTTTGGTTGCTGTTTATCGGGGCAGCCTCTTCGGGCCTGTGGAAGCATCCAGCATGGGTGTCAACCACAAAGCACGTATTGCAAGGCCTTGAAGACAAGAGTTGGGACGGCGTCAAGAAAATTCTCACTGGGTTTCCATGGGTGAACTCCATCCATGACATAGCAGGACAGGAACTCTGGTGTCATTCTCAAGACACCCATTCAGTTGTTACGAACACTATTAGCACCTCGGAAACATCAACTGTGGCGAGAATTGCTATCGCCTAGGGCTCTATGAGTGATTTGGCCACTTTTATTCGTCTGTCAAGAGCGAAGGATCTAGCAGCGACCGCTGACATCGTTTTCAGACCTCCCGCACTCATGCAAGTTTGGCGAGGCCTTCACTGTTGATATACTTTACTTGTCATGCTTTCAGCACTATCTGTTCTCATTTGCGTCGCTCAACCAAATTTATGTGCTGACGACAGCAGCATCGACAAGGAGGATTCATTATGATATCGTGACATATTCTTTTACGCTTGTCTACTGACCATATCTATGGCGACGCCTGAAGGTCATCACATGTCAAAGTTACTAATTTACTCTTAGTGGTATCCAATACTGGGTAGTCTGGAGTCTGACATGTGGGCAACTAACATTTATATAATTGATTATTGTTTACCGCTTAGCGGGTATCACCGTCGGGAGAAGATATAAGTGAACTAAACTTGAACATTTTATGCTCAAGCTCATGCTCTTCAGAATACCACGGTAGAAATGCTTAGAATAAGCTTTATGACATAGGCCCGACTTTTGTACAAACGTGTGCTGAATATTGAAATATATTAATTAGGAAAATAGAAATAAAACAACCAATGACGTTCAACATAGTATTCGCATCGCATAATCAGTGACAAGCCGCCGGAATATCATAAGAACTCGGCTTTCCGTTCCCTGCCTACAAATAACCACTGAAACCCGGTGATTGCTTCCTTTCACGAAGTCGGACATACAAACGAGACAAATTAGTAGGGAATGGTCGTGATTTAGTCACTCTTTCCAGCTGAATTCACTCGGTAGACTGGTTAGTCTTCCCAGCTCTTCGACAGTTTCTTCCCACAGTTTCTTCTGTACAGCTTGTCCGGCGGGAGACAAAAGATATGGAGACGGTCTGCTCAGCGGAAACTGGTTAGCCGCTGACGCTCTTTGTGGATTGGTTTGTAGCTAAGGGGAGAAAGATGATTCTTACTCAATGATGTCCTTATCCCCGAGGAATCCTCCATGCGATTCCGGTCCTGCTACCACGGTGGCATTGACAAACAGCCGTCCACCAACCTCAACAGGCCGTGCTAGAATAGCCTTCACCACACCCATGACGAGACGCATGTGGAGCGGCAGAACGTCGGTCATATTGGTGTTGATCAGTCCGGGGCAGACCATATTCAAGGTCACCTTGTTCGTGTCGAGTCGTGGAGCCAGACAATACATGAACATGGCACACAAGAGCTTGCTGTCATTGTATCTCTCACTGGGAAAGAAGAATTCCTTCGAATCCATATGTTCGAGCACTGATTCACCGGCTTTAATGGGAGCCTTTTTCTCGAGAGACGTCGTAAAGTACATTCGACTACCAACCCAGGTGATGCGAGAAGGTTGGCCGATTTTCTCTGCACTTTCTTTGAGGTATGGCAACAATTCGGCTACCAATAGGGCGTTTGAGAGATAATTCACTTGGGTGACGCGTTCGTGTCCACTTGGGCTGCGTTCGAGTTTGAGAAGTCCAATCCCCGCATTGAGGAGGAGAATATTGACCATCGGCACTTCTTGCTGCAGGGCTTCGGCGAAGGCCTGTATACTTTTATAGTTGTCCATATCCAGCTCCAGTACAGTAATCTTTGCGTGGACGTTCAGTCGCTGGAGCTCTAGCTTGCAAGCTTCTCCTTTCGATACATTCCTCACGGCGAGAATGAGGTGGGAGACATGCAGCTGGAGTAGTTGTCGCGCTGTCTCGAAGCCAATACCTGCCGTAGCTCCAGTGATCAAAGCCGTTTTCCCATGCAGGTCGATGTTGGGGGGCAGTGAAGTAACTTTTGGTTGTGGGAAATTCATCTTATTTGCAGTAATCTCAAAGGTGTAAATGCTCAGTGGTAATGCGGAGGCTGATTTTGACGAGGCACCTTTTGATCTTTATATAGTAGTACTATTTAGGTGGAGCGCAACCTGAATGATTCAAAAAAAAAAAAAAATTCGACCTCACGACCATTGGATTCTTCAAGCCCCATGGAACGGATCCGGAGGGGTGAAGAGAGCCTAGGTTGTCGCTGTTGGCCAGTGCTTACCTTCCTGGATCTTTGCCTCGTACACTATTGCTACTACAGAGAAGGATCGATGTATTATGCTGTTACTTGCTAACTACAAGAATGTCTAGCGATGTCTTCAACATTCTACAACAGCTTTTGCGGTCAAAAACTCGATTCTTTGTATTTTTCATCGAAATTTCACCTATCGTTGACCTTCCATTAACCGGTTCCATTGTGTTGTAGTTGAAGAATTAACGTGGAAAATCGATCTAACCTAGATAGGAAGCCCCTCTCTCATTGGCTGTTTTTATGAGATTTCCACTTCCTTCTGCAACGCTGAGTGACTAACCCGAATTAGGAAACCTCTCTCCTATTCGTCCGGCTACTAATAAGTACTCGGCGTTGACCCCGAGCGCTCTCTCTGGTGATGGATCTCATGAACCACCGGGGCCAAGAGCTTCCGGCCTACCGTCACCGGCATCTTGAGTCTCCGACCAATACCAAGCGGCATCAGACGTTTCCGAACTTAGTGTGTATCTTGGTACCAACGATGGCCTGGATTCCAGTCGGAACAACCGTCTTCCAGTCAATCTATGCCAGCAATACAGCAGCTTCCCTCGCCATCTTGTGGAACGCTTACTCCTAGTTCGTACGTTGTTATTAGGCAACAGACTACTATACTCAATGAGGCCTGCTCTTCCCACTTATGTGACGTATATACTCTACAGGCCATCGCGTCCATTGAATCGGCACCATTCTCTAATGTTAGCAAAAGAATTCGACCTTAGTATAGCTATAGACTAGTAACGGGAAGGGGGTTTGAAGTGGATTTATTAGGTTGCCTGCCCATTCATATTATGGCCCTACATAACTCAACAACTCCCGCGATTCGATACGCAGAGGCCAGAACCATTGAATCGTTTTCTAATGAGTAGCAGGTTAATAGCAATTATTTTGTTAAAAATCATATGGAGCAGAGCTATATGATGATATGATCTAGTACAATATAAGTACCTATGAGATTGATTGTGAAGAACTAGAATAAATGTATCGATGAGTGTCCTTGTATATCTTTTCCAGGGTGCATCGTCTTGTATACTATCCATGCTACTTTTAAAATTAGCTTGTTTTCGGATAAGAGGTGGCGGAGTCTACTGGTTATGCGGCTGGATAGAATTCTGGACAATTAGTATTAGAATAGTAGAAAATAAATATGCCCATTAGCAATCTTATTTAAATATACATGCCGAGGATGCCGTAGAGCGCAATACTAACTTCGAGATTCGTAGTTGGGTGGGTGGTCACCAGCAGATCCATCCTGCTGTATGTATTTTCATATAGTTTTCTAAAAAATGAATCAGGTTAAAGAGCCTGTTGTGGATTAGGTGCTCGATCTATGGTGCTAATAGTCATGGCCCATGGGGGAGCACAGCACATAGTTTCTCGAATATTCGAAGAGTATAAATCCAACGTGACTTGTAGGGAAACAGGGAGATATTTTTAGAAGTCGGGGAGGGAATCACATAAGTTTTTCTATGGCGGGCTGATGCCGATCTTGTCTGCTTCGGTGGTTCCCCGCTGGTCTCTCCATCCGCCGGTCCTTTCGTATCTGCATCCTCACGAGGCACAAGGCACAGGATAGCGTGATCGCCAAGAGGATGTCTTGTTTCAATCAAGCTAACCTTGGCGGAGGCCCTGATGCTTAATTCTTATTCGTGGGCGCATGACCTAATATCGTACTCCCACATATCTCGCGAGGCAAGGGCTGTGCAGATCAGCATTGAAAATTCCCCGATGACTGTTCCTCGCCACAGAATTTACCCGAACAATGCGCTTCACCCGACCTGATTGACTACCTGGGCAGACAACACGCATGCTAGTATGGACACTGATCTGCAGCATAGACAAGTATGTATCGTAACCTCTTCCATCTTCCCTTCGACCGTGAATGACAGGTTTCGTACAAGTCTGCTTGAGGAGATATTCAACAGTACGGGCCAAGAGGAAAGTAGTGTACTAGCTTACTAAATCTAACAACCGGTAGTTAGCATACGGAGTATAACAAATGATTCATGGTGTGACCTTATCAAGTTATTGAAACGCAGCTCACGTATAACTCCACTCAAACACGAGCTGTTAGCTTGCCCTCTAACAAACGATCGTAAGTCTATGCATCGTCATCCCCAGCTATCCTGATAGATGATTCTTGTGATTGGGTGCTCTGCAGATGCATAGTTGATGACCACCCTCACTGTAACCCCAGTCTCCATCATCCCACTATCCTCGCAAAGTTTGACTGCATCGGGAAAGATTCCTCGAGGCTGATGATACTCGTAGACACCGAAATGTTGAAGATCTCTCGTGTAGTAGAGGTCCCTCGTATTGCCCGACTTCGTCATTCTCAAAATAGAAGCAGATTGCAAATGAAGTACGTGATGGCTATTGACAGTTCGCCTAGAGTATCATTCCATTACGAGATGGAAGTCCGTCATGCAGAGGATATTACCAATGCAAGACCAAACTCCATCTATATAAAGACCTCCTTCGCCCTCCCCAAAACACTTTAATCCATCAACCCAGAGATCAAACAATCCATCATCTTATCTGTATAGTCAAACAAGTCTTTGCCTCTTCAAATCCACAATGCGTTTCTTCCTTGCCATCTCCACTCTTCTGGCTGTTGCCACTGCCGCCCCAGCCTCCACCGCGCAGAACCTCGAGGACGTCCAGAACAACGCCGCCGCGTTCACCGAGGCCAAGAAGGCTGCTGGATGTGACTGGGTTGGTGAGTGAACTCTCCACGACCGATCGCGATGGCAATTTACTGATGTAATTTTGAAAAAGCCTGTGTCTCCTCTCTTGCAGGAGAGAGTGCTGCATGTGCCGCTGCTGCTGCTGAACTTGGTGCTAGTAAGTTGTTCTGCTTCCTATACCACCATGTTGGAAGTCATACTAACTTGGCGTTACAGATCCCATTGCGGATGTCGCCTGTATCGCGTCTGTTGGCACCTCTACTGTGAGTTTCATATCATTCCATCATTATATTGCATAATTCCATTCTAACCATTGAAATAGGCCTCTTGCAAGAACTGCGGCTAAGTAAAATATCGCCAAATGTCTTGCCACTACATGTTTATCGAAGTGCCTGTATATGTCTTTGATTTTAAATTCGGACGACTGAGATTTATGTCTACTGTGACTTATTGTTGAATATATACATATATGAAATGCTTTTCTATGCACGAATATGGGCGGCTATTATTGCCAGCTTTCGTAGTGATGCTAACTTAGTCTACCAAGAAAAGGACAAATCGACAAGATACATAAAGATCTGAAGTTATTAATCACTGAAGCCTTCTAGACATCAACGGCTCCCGAACTCTTGTCCTGACTAGATATCCATTCGTCTAAATCAAGAAGAAAAAAAAAAAAACGGAAGTACTGGAAGCAAGTGGAATTCCTACCTCCTATGACTATTATCATCGCTAATCTGGCAATGGAGGACCACCAAGACTAAGAAGGACACATGGGCGCCAAGGAGCGATCTATATCTGTCCTAGTGTGAAAGATAGTACACTATGCATATAAACACTGTTTTCATAACTGTCTATCTATGTTGCATAGGGCGAGACAAATGGATCGACCCCTACAAAACATTTTATAAAGCTTACTAAACTGCCTTGGGATGTCCATCCTTTTCAATAATTCAATCAATCAATCGATCATTAGACTCGAAGTCTAATTCATGCTGGGACCAACTTCTCAGCTCATCAAATCAGATGATGGGCGCATACTAACCAAGCTAAGAGTAACTTGGCATTCGAGTATTCTCGTCATTTCTCATGTTACATCAATGTAATGTGAATGGCGGCATCGGATACCCCTAACCACTCACCCGGTCTTCGAGGGCACAGCCGCCAATAAATCTCCCAGTGGTCGTGCCATGACAAGCTTTCCACTACTATCATTTTTCAGATGTCCCACAAGGGTCGCAACTTGGATTTCTCCAAATTCCCCTTCACTGTAATAAGTCCAACCCGCATGTCAAGAGGATCCTAAACTCTAATCCCACCGAATAAGCTCTGCCTCCAATTTTGCGAATCGCACACATCCGAGGTGAAGTTGCCAATCGGAACGAGCCACTAAGAAAGCTAATCGACCGAGGTAAAGGTGGAGTCTTGGTTGAAGCCTCCTTTTGAGCCTATTTAATTTTAGGCACTACTCTTAGTGCTCCATGAGTTTGATTGCGTAAGATGAACGGTGAGCCGGACTCGGAGCATTTTGGAGGCCGCACGGCAAGTGGATAGACAAATCGAAATCTGCCGGAAGCTCCGAGTCGCGATTGGAGACCTCCTTTTATAATATCTTCAGGCTACCAACTCATGGTGCGAGTCGATTTAGGCATTTATGGAGAAACCATACCCCGTGGTGGAGTTGACTCGAAATTTCACCACTTGACAACACATGTTGCGGGGATGATGGCCTTATGGGCTATAATAATACGAGGTCCATGGGGTGTTTACTTTTCGTCAATGGCTTACTTATTATACCTGTGGCTTGACTCGATGCACAATCCGAGAAGAATGTTACCTAGTACCTTGATACCTACAGTCGATAAAGGATATACGATGGTATCAATGGCAATTACATATTTCAATCGATCACCGTCAAGTACTTGCTTTTGTACCATTCTAAGGGGCATACCACATGCAGCCCAGCTCCCTGTCGACCAGGAAGCTCTAGGAAAGGGACCTCGGTACTCGCAGCCGCCAAGCTTACCACAAGCACCTTAAATTTTAACTCAGAGTTTTATTAGTTAATAGTGCTGAGAAATCATAAATGATAGTGTCCGAACATTCCTCCGTTTGATCGGTCCGACCTTCAAAGATTGGGCCAAACCTTGGCACACATTGACAGAGTCAGAAATTTGAGTTTATATCCTCTCTCGATTCCCGACGCAGCTGAACAGAACTCCACAAGCACCATTAGGGTTCACGCCGGACCGTGTCCGCTCGACATGGAGTCCCCCAGATTCATTCTCCCCTTGCCCATAATCCATCCGCGGAGACGGAGGAAATAACAAGTTAACTCCACCGGCGACTCCGAGGATGTCCCGGTTGTGGATCACTCCATATCTCCTGATCAACCCCCCCCGGACAAGCTATTAATCGCTATATCTACCCCAACTTCCCCATGGCAGTTTTCTTTCAAACCATTTCGCTCACCTATCTCTCGACCGCAAGACATGTCAGCCCATCTACACTCAATAGGTTTCCGACCGTAAAGCGAGACGATCAATATACTTTTCAGTTTATTACCTACTGCAAAGGCAGCACCTCGTCCGGCCATCGTGCCCACCGCCAAACGCTCCACCGTGGCCATCGAAGATGATGGAGATACTGTTGGACTATCTAGAAGAGGATTCCAAGACCATTCTCCTCGGGGTGGCTCCTCAGGCACTTTTGCCTTCTCCAGAGACATACTCGGTAAATGATCTACCGGGGTTTGTGAGGCCAATTCCTACTGCGATAGGTGGAAATAAGTATGAACATCTTCTACTGCAAGGGGCATTAACGCTACCAAGCTTTCCACTGCAACATGCCCTATTGGAGGCATTCTTCGAATGCGTTCTACCTACTATGCCGGTCATAGACTGGCAGAGCGTTTGCAAAATTGTGAACAACAAGGAAGGTGGCCAAGGCCAAATCAGCTTGCTCCTGTTTCAAGCAATCATGTTCTCGGCAACTGCCTTTGTCAACCTTGATGACCTTCAAAAAGCTGGCTATTCGAATCGCGAGGATGCTTCTGAAGCCCTGTTCCAAAAAGCACATGTTCGTCACGCTCAATGTAGCGCCCCACAGCTTTCTTTAGGCTAACTGCGTTATAGCTTCTATATAAATCACGTTACGAATCAGATCCCCTCACGAATATTCAAGCTCTCCTTCTTATGACACACCGTACGAAAACCACCGATGGGAAGGATAGTCGATATTGGCTCGAGCTGGCCGTCTCGTTGGCACTGCGGATGGGGTTCTTCCGAGACCTTCCTGGCGGGAATGCCGGACATTACAGTAACAGGCTTCGCAGAAGAATTGCGTGGACATGCTATATGGCAGACTCCTTGATATCTCTTAGACTACGATGCGTGCCGTTGATCAGGAGTGTCGATTTCAATCTTTCCATGCTCACTGAAGATGACTTCGACTTTGGCCACATACCCATGAAGCACCAACTCTTGCTTCCTGGGGGTAGTTTTTCTGAGCGTCTAGAAATTCAAAAGTGTCTAGCCGACATCTGCGTTTCGCAGGCTCAATTGTGCTTATGCATCAGGAGAGTACTGCATGTACAAGCCAGGCGCAACTCGGTCAGATCGTCTTCGGAGGCAACCGCAACAGCACCGGATTCTCCAAATGGATACCACTCAGATCATCTCACCAGCATTTGGATGTCTGAAAAGGCATTAGCCGACTGGGAGTATTCCCTGCCACCCATCTGCCAACGCCCTCCGAAGCTGTTTGAGGTTAGCGGAAGTGAAAGTCCGACTGTTACTTTACATCGAAACGTCTTGCACATGGTTTATCATGGGGTGATTTGCGTGCTGTATCAGTCCCAAAAGTTCCAATCGTCGACCCCTCGCATGCAGCAAGCTGCCAAGCAGATCACCAACATCGCAACCGAACTGGATCGGATGAATCTTCTCCATTCTC
This sequence comes from Aspergillus bertholletiae, assembly GCA_009193595.1. Classification (NCBI taxonomy): domain Eukaryota; kingdom Fungi; phylum Ascomycota; class Eurotiomycetes; order Eurotiales; family Aspergillaceae; genus Aspergillus; species Aspergillus bertholletiae. Next base: position 105,571 of record ML736170.1, read on the forward strand.
TCCCGATTATCGGTTCGACGACAATTCTGATTGCAATGATAATTCACCTGGCAGAAGTGCAAGCTTCCTCCACTATTCAGCAGCGGGCGACCATGAAAGACATACAGTCCTGCATTGAACTTATGAAGAGCCTTCAAGATGTCCATTCATGTATGAATACCGTCAGTGATCTTATATTAACCACCCTCCAAAAGTGTTCCCCGTGATAGCATAAGAGTCACGAGGCTTGGCCTAAAGAATCAATGACAAGGGTCAGAAATATTGCGTTATGGGCCTCGGGTTATCCTGCTACCCTAAGAATTGCAGATTTAGAATGCCCGTTGTGCAACACTTGCTAGCACTCCCGATGTCATACAGGCCTATCTCTGGAAGCCTTAGCGCACGGGGCCAAAGAATAGTGCATTACACAGAGAAGATCTCCAGCTGTGAACAAATATCAACGCCGCCGCCACGGATCTAGCCTACTTCTGCCCGCTGGAAAAGAAGCCTCATGGGCGTATGGTCTGAAGATACTACTGGTCTCGACCAATATGTGCGGTCTTTGGCATCCCAGAGTCTTTTCGAAGGCCTACTTTGTCTCCAGCGAAATCCGCGTGAAATGTCCGGCCACTTTGGATTTAAAACCAATATTATGCATCCGATCAGCCGGTGGTCGAAGTCCTCATCACCAGGTCGCTCATAAATAGTCGACTAGACGAAACATCCTGTTAACAAAGGCAAATACCGCAGCGACAGAGGAAATCCACTCAAGTTCCAAGATAGTCTGTGCCCTCATAGTACAATCCCCAGTTGTATTATTCACCCTCATTGTCAAGTCCTTCTTGACTTTGACAAGTGGTCTTCCCACTATAATGCCGCCACCCAATGCTCACGCGTCGGGACTGCTACATTGATTTTGGTAGTTGCACCAATCCATTATTTACGCTAATACGCTCAATTGCGAAACCGGTTGGACAGTTTCCGTCTGTGCCACTTGACACCCGTCTACATTAGATACCGCCCGACGCTCAATAATCTTCGTCCCCTGCCGAGAGGGTGTGACCAAGGGCATGGTGACAGTCTATGAGATGCGCAGCTGCTGTGGCTGATTAAAAATTGTTACTTCCAGCGCCCACGATTTGCTGGTGTTACATTTAGCACTCTTCTGATGTTTCAATGTGTTCCATTTTCAGCGCTTTAAATGCTCCATGCTGTACTTTCCAGCTTTTTCCTGTACATTAAGTTAAGCTAAAGGGGATTCTTCAGGTCCAGCATCATCGTTACCGAGTTGTTTATGTCCCACTCCTGGTGTACTTACTACCCAGTCTTATTTACCATCCGATCCCGGAAATGATAGTACTGAACGGCCTTTTACGTATTCTCTGAATTCTCGGAATATTTTTTAAACTTTTCTCCCTATTTCAATAGCTCTTGTTCAGGGGCATGATATCTTAGGAGATTTATAATGATAGATACATACCTCAAGCCCCATTCAAAGTAGACAACTGACATAATAGTAAGTGTGAACTAGGGTGCTGAAAGCAGGGTACAGTGGTTGATAGGGATCCACTTTGATCAACTGGATAGTTAGCATTAGGGAGAGATATGGGCCCATTAGTACTATAGCGTAGTCGCCTCCATTTTCATCTTTAGTGATGGAACAGCAAGCTGCAAGGGGTATACTGGTAGCTTCTTAGGAGGCGAAAGTCGTGACAATCATAATATCAACTTGTGACAAAATTGGAGACACCTATCCTTTGGTGGAGCCGGCCAAAATATTCGCACGGTTCATGCCGAAAGGTTATTATTTATCATCACCATCACGGGTCCAACTCTAAAGTCAGCTCCCATTGCTCTAGACTTGTTTCCCTTTGATCGGTTCCGATCCAATTTGCGGGCTGTCTAAAATTTCTAGTTGTTTTCGCTTATCATGGATTACCTATTTACCAGAAATGGTATTCTAACAGGCTCAAAATGGACAGAACCCATGTATTCGTATTTGAAGGTACCGTCTCTCCTATGAATCTGTTTTCGCCATTCCAATTTCCGATACTCTCATCTCCGGTAGCCGCCCAGGTTCAGAGCCAAACCCCGCGTGTCACATCTCACGCATAGCCCTAGCAATAAATTGCTCGACTGTTTCTTCACCGATTTCCGCCTTGATTTCAGTTATCATCTTGACCTTAACCGCCGCTCTCAGAACAGGATCGGACGGGCTTTTGCCTTCCCAGCATTTTTTATAGAGACGGGGTCACAGTCCGTAAAAGGTGGGAGGGTAGTAAGGTCCGGTTCTTCGACGGAAACCGTGAAAAAAGTTCTTTTTGATTTCCTCGCGTATGGCCCGTAACTGTGAGTTACGATCAAGACAGCTTGAGTTGTAGCGACTGACGACATAGAAGAGCGCCATGCTGATGATCTCTTAGTCTGGTTGATCCGAGTGATCCAGATGCTTGTAGGTTGGGTGATTCGCAGGGGGTTGCTGAATTTTTCCTGACAGTTATATGGAAATATGGGTATGGCAATTGAAAAGTCTTCCCAGCTGGGCTTTCAATGGAATTCTTATGCATGGCAAACAGACTTGGTGTGCGATTTACTCCGGGTGTGAGAAGCGCAAATGCGCGTATGTCACAACAGTACTGCCAAGACATCAAGGGGAAAACTCCGATTCAAGAGTGGCCATGATTTTTCCTGCAGTCGTAAAGGCTTTCACAACCTGGTAACACAATAGGTTTGGTGGTCGGCCAAGCGGTGGTGCTTTCCAAATTACACATTGGCGCAATCCTACAAAATGTTTGTGGTTTGTCAGTGGATCCCGAATGAATGGAAATATTCGATTTGGGAGTGTTTCTTTCGCAATTCCGCAATATTACAATTGCTTATCTAAAAGGATAATCAGCACCAGTGTTATACATCCAGTCTTTGCGACCTGGAAAAAAAAAAAAGGAAACTATCCTTACTATACAAAGAATGGCGAGTAATCGAGAAGTAACTTTCAGCATCGTTTGCGCATCTCCCATCGGACCGACCACGTGACCCACCGGGCGATCCATCACCAACGATAGAGGAATTCTAGTAGAGTCTAGACACCATTCGTAGTTCTAAGACTAGGCTGCAAATTGGTTAGCATGGAATAGTCTAGAAATGGAATCCAATGTAGGAGAAGTGCCATATTTTCGGCCGAAGTGGCTACTGGGGGCAGAGAGAGTGGTTAAGTAGTAGCAACTGGCTCAAGGACAAGTTATAGATCTCGGGAGAGCCGACGTCATGGGATCCGCCCACCCATGGCGTGGCTGTAACACGATTGGGTGGCAGACTGACCCCATCCACGTTTTTCTTGATTCCGGTTTTCAAACGACGAAAAGTCTAGACCCCGAGCCCACAGTACTAAGTACAGCCTCAGGCTGTCAGGTTCCCCAGAACACATCCTCGCCCTTCTTTTTTTTTTCCCTTTCTCCTTCTTTCCCTCCCCCCGCAATCAATCACAACCAACTCGTCTTGGAAGATATGTGATAATGGCTGCTTCCTTTCCGCGGCCTCCCAGTACAGATGCCGAACGTGAAAGGATCAGAGAGTTATCCAGGTGAGTAACGGCATGTAAGGTCTGTGAGAGGACTGGTATTCTTACCTAGTGTCTTGGTCCGCTAATCATTTCCGTCGGCGGTAATTCGATAGGTATTACTGCACCCTCGATCACATCCCCTCTCTGCCGCAGTCCAACAACAGACAACGCACATCAGCAGCAGGAGAAGAACAAGAAGAAGAAGAAGCAGAGAAAGAAGAACAACATGTCAACCCGGATTCGCCTCGTTTGTCTTCTGACATCACCCTCACTGCCCTGAGTCAATTGGCGGTGTTGCGCTTCGGATGCAACCGAGCCTTTATCTCCATTATCGATGATGGGAATCAGCATATTATCGCAGAGGCTACCGGCTCCATCTCGTTACGTGACAAGGATCGGCACAATCCGGATGATGGAATCTACCTTGGTGCGCGAACGATCGACCTGGCCTGGGGAGTGTGTCCACATACCATCGCCCTGTTCACCGGCCAGGATATGTCCAACGCAGTCGAGACGCCTAACATGATCGCCAATAGCTCCCGTTTCATTGTCCACGACTTTACCAAAGAGGACCTCTTCAAAGATCGCCCATATGTAGTAGGCTGGCCCTTTTTCCGCTTCTACGCTGAGGTGCCTTTGTTTAGCCCTTCCGGAGCCGTGATAGGGTCCTTCTGCGTTGTGGACAACAAACCACGAGGGCACTTTGCCGAGGGCGACGTGGACACCCTGAAAGAAATCGCTGACGCTGTAGTATTGCATCTTGACAAAGTTCGCATCTCCATTGATCATCAGCGAACGGAGAAACTGGTCAAAGGCCTTACCAATTTTGTCAAGGACCATGGGGAATTCAACCCTATCGAGGTGCCCCGCCCTACCAGCAGACAATCGATGCTCAACACATCCACCTCTCCTCGTGATAGGCCGCCATTAAGTTTCCCCAAAACAGGCGCTAGGGGCTTTGAACGTCTAGAGGGCCCGGTCATGAGCGGGTCGACTTCATCCGAGGTTGAGCTATCGTCGCTGTTTTCAGGCGTGACGTGCTCCGAGCAAACCAAGACGTCGTCTTTCTTGCAAAACTCATCCCAGTCTCTGGGGCCAGCGCCAGCAGAGGAGACGCCTAGCCTTCAGGAGGCTGCCTCAGAACGCAACGAGCCACCCACGGTGTCAGTCAAACATTGTGTCGGAAATGCGGACAAAATCGCCCAAGTCTTTACTCGAGCTAGTGTCTCTCTACGAGACTCTTTGGACCTAGATGGGGTACTCATCCTTGATGCAAGTCGATGTAACTCCGGCGTGTGAGTATATTTGTCGAATGCTGCGCTGGGTCCATTGCTAACTAAGGAGGTAGGGTGGTATCAGATGACGAGGCTCAAAACTGGGAACCGCTCCCCACGACAGCAAATCCAGAATTTCTTGCCGACCCCTTTCCTAGTCCACTTGATTTACCGGGAGTCGGATCGCTATCCAAAATTCCGGAGAAGCCATGTGAAGTACTAGGCTGGGCTCAAAACACGCCGCTATCTACTGGTTCTCGCCCCTCAGTGATCACCGAGAGACTTCTCAGCCAGTTGATTGCTAGTTTCCCCCAGGGTCAGTTCTTCAATCTCCCTGAGTTGGTAGAAGAGGATGAATATGAATGCAATGGACAAACACGACAAGATGATGGCCTGGGGGAGAACTCCAAATCTCTGTGTGACATTGTTCGCCAACTTCATGAGCACCTTCCGGATGCGCACAGTGTTCTTTGGTCGCCCCTGTGGTGCTGGAGGCAATCGCGGTGGGTCGCCGGCACCCTGGTGTGGTCTCGCGGTAGCGACCGTGCATTAGGAATGTACGACTTGCCGTACTTGAGAATACTCGGGGACTCTATTATTTCTGAACTGGCTCGGATTGACTGGTCTGCTACGCAGCAGTCAAAATCCGACTTTATTTCTTCAGTTAGCCATGAGCTCCGCTCGCCGCTGCATGGCATCTTAGCCAGCGCAGAAGTGCTCGAAAGTACCCCACTTCAACCGACCCAGCTTCACTGGATGAATATATTAAAAGCATGTGGCTTGACCCTGTTTGATACATTGAATCATTTGTGAGTAAAAATTTTACCCAGCTGCCCCGAAACCCAGGTCAACTTGCTTATGATTCTTGCAGACTAGATTTTGCCAAAATCAACAATCTGACTACAGAGACCGCCACACAAGAGGACCAAATCCGAGCATGTGACGGCAGTCTCGCGACGATATTCGACCTGGCTAACTTGGTTGAGGAAGTCACAAGGGTTCAATATGTTGGCCAGCGACCTCCTAAGGCGGCTATGCCTTTTGTAGGCCCCATGGTTACTCCCAAGAACGACGGCTCCTGTAGCGAAACGACGGTGGTTGTCCGCATCGAGGAGCGACACGCGTGGAAAGTGAAATCCCTAGCGGGAGCCTGGAAACGAATTGTCATGAACCTCCTTGGCAACTCGTTGAAATTTACTCATGCTGGATTTATAGAGGTCTCTCTCTCTAAAGTGGTGAAGCAGTCGGACCCCGAGTCAATTTATGCTCATCTCTGTGTCACAGACACAGGGAGAGGTATCGGTCCGATGTTCCTCAGAAACAAACTCTTTTCCCCTTTCGCACAAGAGAACACGCTATCGGAAGGTCTAGGGCTAGGGTTTAGCATTGTGCGCCAGTTAGTTGACACAATGGACGGGCATGTCAATGTCAGAAGTGAGGTGGGAGTTGGCACACAGGTTGACATCTACATCCCTGTTCGACACTCTGCTAGTGATCATGCATTATCACCCTCCATGCCGAGCGCCCCGGTGAAGGCCTGCCTGGTCGGGTTTGAAGGGTGTCCAGACATAAAGGAAATCCCCACAGGAATCTTGCCCGTTGAGGCCAAGAGAAAGCTTGCCATTCGCAGCTCATTGGCACCCGTGCTGATGGCGCAATGTGGTTGGGGTCTCTCGGTAGCGGAATCTGTGGAAAAAGCGCATGGTGACGTGGCCATTATGGAAGAGGCGGAGTACGCTAAGGTGTCAGGAAACGATCGGTTACAAAGTATTGGAATCAACCTTTTCATCATTCTTAGCGGTACGGAGTCTCGCCTAAATGACCTACCGCCGAATGCGATCCGCGTCTCTCAACCGTTCGGGCCGGCAGCATTCCAAGATGCGCTTCAAAGGGCACAGGAATTTCATATAAAGTCACTGGAAAATCGAAGGCACCCCCCTTCCACCACCGAGGAGTCCGTGATACCAAAGCGTCCCTCCTCTGAGCTTATATTGCCTGCCAGCCCTGACGCCCCACAAGGTGGGGGGGTAGCATTACCTCTCCGTAGTCCTCCTCAGACCCCTCAGAACGTTAATGCGATACATTGTCTCGTTGTCGATGATAATGACATCAATTTAAAAGTAGGTGGTCTCGACTCCCATATATATACCGACCGTTATTCGTGTACTGACTGTTGGCTCAATAGATCCTATCTACATTTCTCCGCAAACTAGGCTGCAGCTATGATACTGCTTCCGATGGCTTAATTGCCCTGAATAAATATAAAGACTCCCGTCGACAATATGATTATGTTCTTATGGGTACGTTGTGGCTCCTGCGATTGGAACTCGGCCCTAGCTGACAATCCTAGATATATCAATGCCGGTAATGGATGGTATTCAATCAACAAGCCACATCCGGCGGTATGAGAAGGAAAGGAAACTTCGGCCATCGCGCATCATGGCTGTTACAGGGTTAGGCTCGGCTGAGACCCTGCAAGAGGCGCTGGCCGCCGGCGTGGATGACTACATGGTCAAACCTATCTCACTGAAAACTTTAAAGAAGGTTATGAACCTTGCATGATGTGGCTCCATGCTTATGTCATGTAAGTGACATTGATCAATTGTATGCTATTGTAAAAAAGAGCACTATCATTCATTGTACATATATTCCCTGGTTCATGACGATAACTAAATATTGTGCTCTCTATGTTATGATATATCTTAAGTGATGATCAACCATTCTCTTCCAGCTCATTTTACATGTAATGGATGTGTATAGTAGCAATCGTAGCAGTCAGCCTTATCTACTAGTTCATGTATATCATGTTAATCACGCATCAGATTCGATCGTAATGGGAAGAATACCAGCCATGGGATTTGCTCGATTCGGAAACCCAGGGGTACACGATCCTTTCGTCTCTCTTCTGTATCCCCCATTCCGATACCAAATGTGCGCATTTAAATCGCATCAGACCACCATTGCAATAAGCCCCCACACAGCGAGTTGAAGAGGTGAAAAGAGTAGGCGAAGAAATGAGCAAAGCACTACACTTACTGAATATCGCCTGGGATATCAGGCTGAACGCAGCGGTTAGGATGTTTACATTCTGATTACTTGGCTAAGAGTGGTACTTTCTCAAGTAGCTTGGTCTTAGAACCTACTGCAAATGGCTCACGATATCAATGAGTGAACCACCTTAGGTAAAAGTGAGAGTCGGCCGTAAAGCAGTATTCACCATTATAAGCTATTTACATATGTATGCATCTCTGTCCGTCTATATAAATATTTAATTCCCGTTTCATTAGCGCTTAACCCATTCATGCACACATTCCATGACCTTGTTCAACTCCAAGTTCCATATAGCATACCGCAATCAACCAGCAGCATACGTACTCATCTTCCTCAGCCTCTCCCCATATATCCACAACAGGAGAGGAGCCGGCACACCCAGTGCAATGGAAACAAACGCCAGCAGACTATTCCCCCACCCATAATCCAGCGCTTGATACATATACGGCGCGAAGAGCGGGAAGCCGAAGCCAGCCAGCGATCGTAAACACGCCGCTGCAGCCAGCGCACTAGCTGCATACCTCGTGTAGGCATCTACGAGGTAGGTCTGCATGCATTGATAAGCAGTGATGATTCCGAGAGAAAAGATACAGGCGCCAATGTCTGGACCAATCCAGTGCGTGTGTGCCTGGGCGGTCCAGCCGTATATAAACAGGCCAATGGGCGTGAATACGGCGGCGACCCCAAGAAGAGGGATCCGGAACTCCGGCCGTCCCTTTCCGGTCTTTTGCTTCAATCTGCGGTAGATACGGTCGTTGAGCATGGCGCAGATCTGGGAGCCGCCCCAGTATCCCAGTCCTAAGGCGATGTAATTTAATGAGCCAATTCCGATGCTCTCATGGTAGGACTCTGTCCAGAGCGTTGGGAATGTGGACATTACGAGATACATTACGCCGTACACATAGGCCATGTAGATAGCAATGAATTGGACGATGGGTTGGGTGGTTAATAGCTTGAAGGGCCGGACAAGAGAAACACTCAGTACTTGGAGGATTGTTTGGTTGTTGGACATCTCAGACTCCGTTTGGTATCCCGGGTCTCCGGTCTCCTTGCGAAGCCTTTTGGCCTTGCGCTTGAGAAGTACAGGAGTGTAAGTCTCGCGAAGAAAGAAGAGCCCGAACAGCTGAATCACGCCGTCTGCAATTGACGTGGCGTAGAACGTCCAACTCCAAGAGGTGTTCTCTGTTATGAACCCGCCTGCTATAGGTCCTATGGCTGGACCGAGCAATGGCGCAAGACTATAGATAGCAATAGCTCTTCCGCGTTCCTCAGGGACAAAGAGATCGCTTAGTACACCACCTCCGATCTACGTAAATGGGGAGTCAGTTGCCATCTGTTGAAATGCAGAGAATGGATAGACCTACCGCCAGAGGAGCACTACCCCCTAGCCCTGCAAGAAACCGAAACGCGATCATCTGGCCTTTAGACTTTGCTACTCCCCCTACGACGTTGAACACAAGATACCATAGGTTCGCCAGCTGAAGGACAGGAACTCTCCCATAAATCTCTGAGAACGGCCCGAGAAAAAGGGGCCCGACAGCATATGCAAGGACAAAGACTGATAACATAAGTTGAGACTCGATCTCATTGCTCACATGAAACTCCTTCGCCATAGTACTGAGGGCAGGTGCTACCATAGAGGACGAGGCTGGGGATATAAATGTAAAGCAGGACACAGTAATCACCGCCATCCACTTTTTGCTCGTCTTCCAATTCTTTGGGTTCTCTGTGTCATTGGGACCTTCCCATTGTACCTGAACCTGTTAGTATATTGGCTTGGCGACGGGACGATGAAGCTTGGTATCGTACAAGTTTTGATGGTGCCTCCGGGTCACCCTTCTCTAGCTCGGGTTGCGCTCGCTCAAGATCTTGGTCCACCCTTTTTGTAGGCGGGGTTTGCTGAGAATGTTCATTCATTGCATTCGTATGGATAGGTAGGCGGATTTTAGTAATGATCTTTTACAACCATATGATTAGTAAAGTAATTAATATTGTCGACTGGATACTATGGCCTCCTGCTTGGCGATATATATACTTGCGGGACACGGCCATCGGAGTGGGTCACTGTCATCTCGGTGGGAATGAAGATGATTAGAAATTGAATCGCCAACCAGTAACGGTGTTGACTTGCTATGAATAGTAGCATGATTATTCACCGTGTTTTAGGGGCCAGCAAGTTTTTCGAAATCAACCAGCGGAGTGGAGCCTTGTGTATGTCCGTTCGGCGGATGAAGTTCTGGATGGCATTCCGAATCGGGCAATTTTAGTCCGGATCCGCCGTGCCGGACTTCCGTCTATCTGATTTCTTCTGCCCAACTATTCTACCCTGTTTCGCTGGAATACTCGCAAGCATAATTTCTGCTTGCTCTCTTGTGCATTTGATTCATATTTGTGCTCCCGTTTTTATGGAACCATCATCCCAAAGCTTATTCCGTCGCAACGGCAGTCGACGGTCGTGCGAAACATGTCGCAAGGTGAAGACCAAATGTGACCATGCCTTGCCCAAATGCGGTCGATGTGCTCGAAAAAATGTCGAATGCTTCTATGATCCGGCGCCCATGACAAGAGTATTCCGACCTCTATCAGTCCCGAAGACCAAAGGACAGCGGAGGCCAAGAAATTCTGCGTCGCCAGGAACGTGGGTCTTTCCGCTTTTCTGTTAAATGACTATGAACCTGCTGCTTAATAGTCTATTCGATAGGCCTGATATACACCGAGCTGGATCATCCGAGCTAATTACATCCCATGGCCAGGCGGTCGTGGTGAGTACGCCGCCACTGGAGAGTGCTGGTTTTCTCGGCCCAACCAGCTATCACTCCTTGATGAACGAGAGGGCTAGTGATGGTGATCCTGGCGTAGCAGATACTGACCGCACAACGTATACCATTGATCCGCGTCAACTAGATCTGGGACTCAAGATTTTGGATTTCCTGGCCAATAATGCAGTCTTGTTAACAGGTTTAGTGAGAAATGTGTATCAGATCGGACGAGCACCTATTATCCCAGAAGTGCTTATGCTTCCCGCACTCGATATGCTATGGGATATCTTTGGGGATTACACTGCCCAAGACGAAGCATCAAGACTACGCACTGTTGTTCGTGTTTTCGAAAACTCTTACCAACAAATCCCTGCTGGATTGGCTGGGCGCGCTAGTGAACTTTGCTATTGGATTAGCGGCAAGAATGTCAAGTGGGAAACCATCGGAAGCGTAATACAGATGGCTATTATGTGCCTGATTCACACGCCCGAGCGCGATGCTACCCGGATAGACCCTCAGCAGAGAAGCAAGGATGAGGTTCTTGCCCAAATGCTCGAGGTCATTGATCAATTATTACCACTTAGCAACTCACTCCCTGCTGTCAATCAACTTATGGTCTGTCTAAAATATTATCAGATGGTGCTTGCATCTCAACGATTTGGCGACTCAAGTATGCAGCTGTCATAGGTCCTATTCCTGGGTCGAGTAGTACTGACCTTTCGCCGGTAGGTCGCTGGCTATATTCTTCGCTTGGAGAACTTTCCTCATGTATTTACGCCACGGGAATTCATCAGTACGATGTACCTATCGAACGATACCCCGGGTTTATTGACTTGTGGCGGAGGAGATGTTTCGCCGTAGTCTATGCCATGGATAAAACCATTGCCACAATACTTGGTCGACCACCCTCAATAACTCGACATTATTGTGTCTTGAAGCCACCACTAGACATCGATGATGACATGGATATTCCAGGCTACGAGAGGAGTCTTCAAATGCTAGATAGCAATGGGTGGAATACTGACGGTAAACGCCGGCCTTCGACCTTCATCCGTCTCCGCTTTCTTCTGGCCACAATCCGAGAGGAGATTCTTGAGTTGCACTTGGGGGTGAACTACGTTGATGTCGAGGGAAGAACAAGGTATGAATTATATACAAGGACCCGTAATGTTACCTGGATTAATATGTCTATAGTAATATTTTGCAAAACCTTCATTCAATTTGGGACTCGTGCCCTAGCCATATGAAATATTCACCGGACATGTGGAATGAGCCCACCCCCTGTCAGGATACCATTGCTCTGCTGTTTCTCTACCTGGATTACCTTCACTCAATATTTTTGTTACGCCGGCTCGCAGCCCAAGGGTGCCAGGGTGAAAAACCCAAGGAACTTCTTCTTTTGGCGAAGACTATCCTCTCCACCGTCCTTGTGATCAATGAACATCGGGAAAGGGCAAGAGATGTCAGGAGTGACTTCTCCAGCATTGTATGCTGAAATTCAAAGCTTGAGAAAACTTGAGATATTGATGGATAGGCTAACGGGCGCTGCAGTTCCTACCCTATGGTCTACCCAGTGCCGAACTTCTTGCCATGGAGTTGCTTCAATCCTCCAATTCTTTACTGAGCCCTTCCTACCCCGGTTTGCCTCGGGCAGAGATAATACGAGAGCTCACCATCTACATCTCCTGCCTCAGTTGGGTAGCAAGACCCGGGAGTGGGAATCTCGGATTTTGCACAAAGGTCAAGGCAAGACTTACCCGCATCCTGGATCGAATCCTTGACCCCTCCTATGTTGCGCCAGGCTCAAGTAGCAACCACGGAGGATCCAGCAGCGATGTTTCGTGGGCCTTTCCGGAACACTTTGAATCGGATTTTACGATCAATAATTTACTTCACTCAGATGACGGGAGTAACTGGGATCCTGGATTTGATTTATTCTGCGGACCTGTCATCTAATTATACAACCGTAGATCAGGGACTCAGATTTGGTTGGGCAGTTCGCTATCCACATATAACGTGAAGGTACTAGTCGAGAAGCCATTAAATCGAGTAGCTGTTGCATTTGTGTATGCTATAACCCTTCTTAGCTCCCCATGGTCTATTATCAATGAATCTCAACTTACCTCCCATATTCTTATACTTTAACCAATCCCTGACCTTCGCCTCACAAGGTAGAGTAGTATCCCGCACAACATAGTCACATCCATCACAGGTCGGCCCCCAGATAGTATACCTATGAGACCCAGACTCTCTATCTTTGAAGGAAATCTCATCCGGTATCAGAATCGGACGAAATATCTCTTTCTCCATCAAACAATTCATAAAGTTTCCGTACAGCCCATCGTTCTGATACAGCATATCGACTTGCTCCCTGCATACTTCTCCCACTTGTCGTCGGCGGGATATCACCCTACAGACTAGCGTAAATGCGGCTCGAGCATAAAACCGACCAGGTTCTGCAATAAATCTCGTCGTGCTGGGGAATCTCTCGGCTAAGCAGTTGCGGATTGTGGACGCTATTTCCCCGAAGTTTTTGTCTTGGAATCCACCCCCGACATCGACTATCCTCATATTGAAGCCTAGGCTCTCGGCCTGGTCAAAGGCCACTCTAGCATCCTTGATCGCCTTTTGAAATGAGCTTAGGTCATTGGCGCCGGTACCTAGTGGTCGGTTAGGAAATAACTCATTGTTTCCGTGGAAAGGTGAGTCTGAGTTTGGGGAAGAGGCAAATAGTATAAGATAAGGGTAGGCAACATAGAGGAAAGAGCAAGGTCTGATATACCAACATGAAAACTAACCCCAATCACATCAAGACTGAGTTCCTTTGCCCGCTTCAGCAAAGTCCGAGTCATACAGGCCGGTGCTCCGAACTTATCTCCAAAGCTGATCAAGGCGCTGGCATCATTGGCATACACTCGCAGCAAGAGCTGTGCCTCGGGCATATGATGACGTATTGTGTCTAGCTCGTCTATGTTATCAAAAACCGTGGTCACAATTCCAGCCTCGCTTGCATAATTGAGCGCCGCAGCCGATTTGCACGGATTGGCGAATATGATGCGGGCTGGGTCGACTCCCAGCGTCAATACGGATCTCATTTCTTCTATCGAAGCGCAGTCGAAACCCGTGCCGAGTCCGGCGAGGGTGCGAAGTAAGAGAGAATCAGAGTTGCATTTCACCGCTGGTCGAGCCTTAGAACCCCTGGTTTCTCGGTTGATGCTAGCGACAACTTACCATAGAATGGCTGGACGCTGGGGAGGTTCAACTTCCAGCGCCGGTGTTGACGAGTTACCTGTCCTAGATCCGCAATGAAAAATGGGTTATCTTGGACATTTGACTGGTCGCTGTTGATTTGCCGAATTTGGTACTCAATGGCGAGGTTGACCAGCTGTTCGGACCTCAGGTCGCCTACTGCTGCTTTCTGCATGACGGAATACATAAAGACAAAAGAGTCGGGTTTAAGAATGCTTGGTACCCCAGGAGATTCATCATCAAACTGTCAAACTACCCTGCAACAAGTTATGCTCAGGGCTTCATATAGTCTACACACAACACACTGTTTCTCTCCGCCAATACAGCCCCTGCCCATGCCAGAGTTGAAAATGTGTGACACCTGCAAATAGAGGCACGTAGCAATTACGCTTGCGGCTTTTCTCCAGTCCGTCGTCTAGAATATCATCTGTGGAGCCCTGAAAGTCAATTCACAATTAGATGGTTTCTGGTTGACGGATTCGGCCATGTCGGAGTGAAACTCATGCATTGTTCACCTGGAATTCTATTCAGGCCACCCGAAACGAGATCAAATTGCAGCTTCACCCCTTGCATGAGGGACTTTTCAGACAGCCATTCAAGGCCCACCCGCCGGGGTGAGTGTCCCTTGTCTCCATACTCTTCTGTATATGGTGATTACTGTTGCATCACCGATTGCCCAATGGGCACCCTATAGGTATGGCGTAATTGCCATGTATGTTTCGTCAACCAACACTCCATTCTTGATATTTTCGTATATATGTACAGCTATAGTCATCAATCCTAGACCGCCATTCTGGCCGGCATCGGCCCTTGAAGTATTTCGGATGATTTATGCTTGTTCCAGCCTTGCAGGAAGCACCCATGCTGGCATAATACGATTGAGTTAAAATATGCTGCAGGGTTGAAAATGCCGCATACTCGTCCCTCCACTGCAACGCTCAGTCAACATGGGGGGGGGGGGTTGAGTCGTTCGGCCACCGCAGCTTGGAATTCGCGCATATCAAAGGGGAAACATTATAAAACAGAGAGTCATTTATTGAAGACTTGCATACTAGTCTATTCATACATCCCCACAGGCTAGAAAAAACAGGTTTGGGAAACAAGCAATAGTGTAATGTGGAGTCGTCGAGACATAATGCTTAGCCATACAGTGATTAACTGAATGCAGTAATAACCCAAGGCTCATAGAAAATGAGACATGTATTGATATTATTTCACACTAGACAGGCCATATCCAGCAACAGCTATGCTAGTCTACGCTTTTGGTGCAGGCACCTGCTGGGTGACACAGTGGATAACTCCTCCACTCAGTGGAATCGTACGAAGAGGAACCTGTCGCACTTTGCGGTTTGGTAGGAGAGACTGCCATGTCTCCAGAGCGTTCCAATTGTGAGTCTCCGACCCAAAGGCAGGGATGACAAGCCCGCCATTGCAGAAGTAGCTGTTGAAGTATAAGGAGGCGAACTCATCCTTCGGCAAGATTCCCAGACTCCGTGGATCTGGCTTGTCAATGAAATGGATCTCTAATTGTCGTCCTTTAGCATCAGTCTCATTCCGCAGGATCTCTAAGATCTCCCTCTCGCATTTGATCCACTCATCACTGTCTTCTGCCTCCGGACTATGGCGCGTCATGACCACTATTCCCGGTCTTACGAACTGAACCTCGGCGACCAAGTGGCAGTCCATGATATCAAGATTCTTGCGCCCGGGGACCCATATCACTTTCTCAGCACCCAAAAGACGTCGCAGCTCCTGTTCAATTTCATCCCTACTTTGGCCCGGGTTCCGCTCCTCACAGACCATATAGCTTTCCGCGACAATAAGCGTGCCATTTCCATCGACGACCAATCTGCCGCCCTCGGCACGGATTTTAGGCTCGACTCGTTGTACCTGTGATGGTGATTGATCGGCCGATATCACATTGCATGCGAAATCCATATTTTCCTGCAATTCCTTCTTGGTCATTGCTGGGTTACCGTAGCGATAATGGCCATGCATCCCCTCCCACCCATTCTTATTCCCCCATTCATTAAACCTGAAGTCAATGGCTAGCTCGCCTGTGGCATCGTGGATATAAACTGGGCCTGCATCACGGACCCAGCAGTGATTGATTGGAATCGGAATAACATGCACCTTGGACGGGATGCGTACTTTCTGGTTGACTAAGTCCTGGGCATATTCGACGTCTTCAGGGCGAGCATATAGTTGAACTGGTTCGAAATCCGCTATTGCCGCAGCAAGGTCGATGATTTCCTCGCAGTTCTTTTCCCATAAGGACTCCAGACATGAAGCTTTGGAAGGGAAGCACATGATAGTTGCGAGATGTGGATGCCATTCTGGAGGAAAAGTGAAACAGCCTGTTGCGAGGAGAGAAGTGTCGTTCTTTAGTTATGACTGGCTTCGTTGTTACTAGTGGACGAAGCTGTCTGGCCGGTATTTAGATAGCCACCCATTCTCGGGTAAGGTCAAAGGTTACTCGCGAGAGTGGGTAAGTATCATATCCCCTAAGGGCGCAATGCACGTAGTAAAAAGATAAATATAATTGAAAGAACTTCTATCGGCTACCATTATATAACTCGATGCATTGTTAATCTTGCTGACTGAGAGCCTGAGACAAAAGGGACGAAGAGAAGGTACTCTATGAGTGACTTTTGGGCCTCGAACAGCCTTCTTTCAGCTGTGGCCCATGGTGAAATTAGATTGGAAGGGAATTAGAATGCATCTCAATGTACTGAACCCTGATTACATTCCGAGATTGGTGGGAATGTCAACAACATAGCATTCCCTGGGAACCATCCGTTGCTAATATGCAAAATAAGACAGAAATGTGAAGATTGTCTGCCCCTTCTTTATTTCGAATGCGTTGTTTTTCTGCCCTAAATTCTTGTTCCATTCATTGCAATTGAATATACCTGCCGCCATCGCCATCCGCGCGCAGCTTTTGCGTGCCTCATGGACATACGTCCTACCATGGGAACCTATGGCTTTTCCGAAACTGAATAATCAACATTACGAGGAAGACCAGATGGTTCATACAGAGGAAGAATTTATCGCAATGGCAAAGGCTATTTGGAAAATATGATTCCGCTGGCGCATTCCAAGACTGTGCCCGCTAGGGCATAGAAATCCAATGCGCGTTATGGTTCCCCTAACCGCAATCTCAGCGTTAGCCGGCAATCGACAGATAGCGTCGCAGGCTTTCGGGTATATTCAAAATCATTTAGTTACCTGCGCTGAAGGATGATGGATCGACCGATGCTTATATTGAGATCGGGATCCGTTGTTCGAGTCTCGGTAAACTGGCCCTGAATATGCTTTGTGCAAATACCGATGTGTCGAGGCCAGTTTATGACACGAACAAGGCATCTTAAGCCTGGCTACAGATGCGAATGGAAGGTTCTTTGAGCTCCACTACATCCCAGAAGCACGAATGGATGGGCCTATTTGTTCATATGCAGACCTATACTTGAGCTACATGAATTGCTTGCTTGCAAAAAGTCCAATTATTGCTCCAGGTTTTGAAATGAGAGCCTCAACAGCCTGGCCATACGGGTAATTTGCATTTGTATGCTATTCTCAAGCTGTGAGGTGGTCCAATTGCACCTGGAGGATATTGGGTCGAAGAGTGGTCGCATCTGCTGTGCGATGCAACAGATCCTTATCCTGTACTGAAGATATTACATCTTGAGTATGGCCGGGAACAGAGGCAATCATGGGTTCTTTAAGTGTCAGCGCTTACAACAACATTACAGGATGAACTGTTGAATCCGAAGAGCCACATCATCGCCAGGATGATGTGGATGCCATTCACCAACATAACTATGCAGAAAACATGAAATCTAAGTAGAATGATACAGGGAAACTCCCGAAATACCCAATCCTCACCGTCCAAGATACTATACCAATCCAGAAATAATCATCTAAAGCAACTGAGCCACGACAAAGAGGGAAGTCATCGTTCCGACAGCAATCATCCCGGGCTTCAAATCGGATGCTCCGCCATTCACGACATGCTTCACACCATCCTTAACATCGTTCCCGACTTGCCTCATTCCGTCAGCCCAGCTGGTGCCATTAGAATTGGTGCAAGTCGCGCCCTTGGAGCAGCAGCCATACGACCCATCATCGTTCTTGTGGCACTCTTCACCTGCGTTGCAGCTACCTTGGTTGTCACAGCACGGTTGATCTTTGGGGATGCACATCCAACCGCATCTCTTATTGTCGTCGGCGCATCCCCAACCATCAGGCGAGCGGGTTGCATGGGAATGAGAACTGGCTTCAAGACTTCTTGGCCACCAACCCCATCCACCGGTTTCAGCATTGCATTCTTCACTCTTGGGGATGCACATCCAACCGCATCGCTTGTTGTCGTCAGCACAACCCCAGCCATCAGGCGAGCGCACGGCTAGGGCATGCGAATTGGCGTCAAGGCTGCGAGGCCACCAGCCCCAACCACCAGTTTCGGCATTGCATTCTTCGCTCTTAGGGATGCACATCCAACCGCACCGCTTATTGTCGTCAGCACAACCCCAGCCATCAGGCGATCGCACGGCTAGGGAATGAGAACTGGCTTCAAGACTTCTTGGCCACCAACCCCATCCACCAGTATCAGCATTGCATTCTTCACTCTTGGGGATGCACATCCAACCGCATCGCTTGTTATCATCGGCACATCCCCAACCATCGGGCGAACGGGTCACGAGGGAGTGGGAGCCGGCCTCCAGGCTGCGAGGCCACCAGCCCCAGCCGCCAGTATCAGCATTACATTCTTCACTCTTGGGGATGCACATCCAACCGCAACGTTTATTGTCCTCAGCACACCCCCAACCATCGGGCGAGCGGACTGCGAGGGCATGAGAGTTATCCTCAACACTCCGACGCCACCATCCCCAGCCGCCAGTATCGGCATTACACTCCTCATCCTTACCGATGCACATCCAGCCGCAGCGCTTATTGTCAGCAGAACAGCCATAGTTCTCATTACATTCCTCGTTCTTGGGAATGCACATCAAGCCGCACCGCTTATTGTCATCGGCACAACCCCAGCCATCAGGGGAACGGCCGACAAGGGCATGGGGATTGGCCTCGAGACTCCGGCGCCACCAGCCCCAACCGCCAGTTTCGGCATTACATTCTTCGTTCTTGTCAATACACATCCAACCGCACCGCTTGTTGTTAGCAGAGCAGCCGTAATTGTCGTTGCACTCTTCGTTCTTGGGAATGCACATCAGGCCACATCGCTTGTTATCATCGGCGCAGCCCCAGCCGTCAGGGGAGCGTACTACGAGAGGATGGCCGGTGTTGAGGGGCTTCAATGGTTGGATGTGGACGGAATCATGGCGGATGGAATCAACGTGCGAGGATTCAGAATTGAGGACACCGCAGAGGGCTGGAACGGCGGGGAGAAGGAGGCTGAGACAGACAGCAGTAGACGATGAGGCCCGCATAGCGAATTATTTGGTACACCAGTGCACCAGGTAAATTCGGGGGTTTGATGGTAGGGTTCAGCTCAAAGGTGATACACGAGGATTGTTGGTTTTGTGCGACTTGGGATTGAGATCTGATCTGATTGAGTGATTTCCACCCTAAATGACGAGGATGAAGTTCATATTTATAATGTTGATTTATGTTTATAGCATATCATCTAAGTAGGCAGTAGGATCTATACACAGTCCTGGCGCTGTGGGTCGGCCCTGCCAAGAACCTCATGCTCACCCTGCGTCAAACTGTCGGTTGGGTCAGCAAAGGCTACGGCTTAGCGAAGATCGGTGAGACAGCCACTACACCACTCTTCTGACAAGAGTGATCCCCCTGTTCCGATCGCATCTATTCATTCGTAGAATTATTGTGCGGTTTTTGCACACTAAGGTCACGGTCTCCGCCCCTTGGGGAGATATGCCGGCCGTTTCTCACTATTATCAACATTCCCCACCAAATAGGACCAGCGGAGAAGGGTCCAGTATGCAAGGGTCCTAGGTCCCGCTAATACAGGCCCTTAATGTTCACGACGCTCTAGGAGGTAGTGTCATAGGGTTATGGTTTCTTTCATTTTTACAGCATATCGATTCAAGATGACCCCGCTCCATCATCAACCACTACGATCAACAGCTTCAGCGTTTCTATAGCACTTCACTAAAAAATAACGATATCTGTTGTAGGCCGGCTACAAGAGAGACTGGACTAGAAGAAAACACTCTGCGCTGTGCGATGATATCATGCATATGAGACCCTTGAAACAGGGGCGAAGACTTCATCTCATTCCAATGCAGAGTAAGATCACAGGGAAAATCCTCAATTCAGATGAAATGTCCAATTCTTCAGCATCCCAAAACTAAGCAAGTAACAAATTTTCTAGTATGGCCTACCCAAAGCGGCATCGACATCGTCCGTGCCAGCGTGCGTATCATGGGAGAATCATCCAAACACAATCCGCCCATAAACCGGAAGGGTTAATTATTTTCCACGGACTCTGAATCTTTGGACGATATTTATAAAGCAATTGATGCCAAGGAGCTATATTAATCAGCTCTGCTACGCTTGGAAGGCTGTGTCGTTGATGTGGTACGCCTGATGAGTCGGCTATGTGCAGGAGGTTCTACAGTTGCAAGTCATACACAAGTGCAGCTTGGAGAAAAAAAGAAAGAAAGAAAGAAAGAAAAGAATTAATATGGGGGTGAAAGTTATCCAATCCGTTTTCATTTTCCTAGAACATATCATCTAGCAGATGGACTTTCTCGTTCCGAAACAAATAAATGTTTGGTTCTGCATCCTCAGTTTTCAGGATATGACATGGCACCCCTAGCCACAAAAGCTTGCATGTACACTTAACAACTTCATCAGTCCTACAATGACAAAATGGGAACATATTGCCGGCACAATATTCTCTTACACCTGCCGCGAAGTAGCAAAAACTTGGGTTTCTACTAGTGCAAAATGTGAACATATACTAAAATATATATAGTGTATGTATATGGCGTGCCTAAAAGTATTACGGGGTACTGCAGCACCACCATGTTCTAGCCTTTCAATGAGGGTAGCCTCCATGTTAAGATGTCCTACCAAACCAGAGCAAACCAAACTTCAAAATGTAGTATGACCGATCATAATCCGGGCTATTGCGATGGTCCAGAAGACGACAAAAAGTGCCAATTGGCTCTTCGAGGCTAGTGGAAACTGAAACTGGCCAAAGTTCACTCGGCGCACTACTAGTGGCTAGTAACAGTGGATCACCATGGCATGAAGCCGAATTGGGTATAGATTATCCTGACATTGAACCGTCAGTGAAAAAGAACTCGAGAAGTCAGCAAACATGGGCGTTGATATTGTTACAGCCCTTGTCCTGCGGAGCCGCAGACCTGCGGTAGAGATGGAGCATTGGGTGTCGTGGTGAGCTCTGATATGGCGGTGTTGGCCCCACACAAGGTAGGTATACCTATTCGCAGCAGCACAGACCTTACCTCGTACTGAACTTCCCAACTCTGGCACAGCCTGCCTGATGCCTCGGGCCAGACAATTCTCATGTGGGGGGGTTCCCCGCCCAATGTCGATCCCGTTGAGAAGGTTAATAAATACCGGCGCCCCCCGACGTGTTGTGTGTGGATTTGGTGCGCAGCGCTTCACCATGAGTCGAAAAAATAGCAACCCGCTCTCAAATCCCTTGCATTATGCCACTGCGCAAGTGCACTCAGGACCACCTGCCACATACTCCTCTGCCCAGCGCTTGTTGAAGGGATATGACTATGGTGAGCTGAGAATAAATGTCAATGTTTCGCAATACTAAACTGTAGCCTAGTGATCATTGGTGCGGGTGCGGCTGGCTCTGTGCTTGCCAGCAAGCTTTCCGAAGACCCTAATGTCTCAGTTCTCCTGTTGGAGGCAGGAGGAGATGATACTGGGGTCACTGAGAGTAAAATGCCCTTGGGGTTTCCAAAGCTTTTCCATACCCAGCACGACTGGAATTACTACACCGTGGAGCAACCTGGTCTCGCGTCGCGCCGCCTGTACTGGCCTCGAGGTCGCATTATCGGGGGTAGCACGTCAATCAACGCTATGATGTACCATCATTGCTCAAGATCAGACTTTGATGAATGGGCGTCTCACTATGGATGCCAAGGGTGGAGCTATGACGACTTGGCCCCGTACTTCAAGCGTATGGAGCGCTTTACGCCTAACCCAAACCGCCCACGCATTGACCTGAATCATCGGGGCAACGCGGGAGAGTGGCACACCGGGTATTCGTGGCTCTCCGAGATTGGCGAAAAGGGATTTCTCCGCGCCTGTCAGGAGGTCGGGATCCCATCGGTCGACGATGTTAACACGCCAGGTGGGACTCTGGGTGTCACTCGATTTCAGACCTTCATCGATGCCAAGGGACAACGGTCGTCCTTAGCCACGGCATACTTGACTCCAGAAGTTCGGAAGCGGCCGAATCTCTTCATCGCGTGCCATGCTCATGTCACGAAGCTGCTTTTTGATAAGCTGAGTGGAGAGGATCCGACTGTGATTGGCGTGGAGTTTCAGAAGCAGCGCGGAGGGGAGCTCTTTGAAGTGCATGCACGCAGAGAGGTTATTCTCAGTGGCGGGGCAGTCAACACACCGCAGCTCTTGCTTCTGAGTGGTATCGGACCAAAAGAGGAGTTGGAAAAGCATAACATTCCTATCGTCCGGGCCAACGACGCAGTAGGGAGAAATCTTAAAGATCATCTCGTCACAACTACTGTGATGTGCAAGGCGAAGGCGGGCGCCACTCTCGACTATCTCGGCAGCCCTCTCAGGGCCTTGCCGGCCTTAGCCCGATGGATGTTACTAGGAGGGGGCCCCTTGACCAACAATGCGGGCGAAACAGCAGCATTCATTCGATCATGGGAGCATCACCCATTCCCAGGCTCGTCCTCTGAGCGCAGCCCGCCGAAGGATTATACCTCTGGGTCTATCGGACCAGATGTGGAGATCATCGGCGCACCACTTGGATTCATTCATCACGGTGAAGAGCCACCCATCGATGGAGCCAGCGTTTTCACCCTTGCTCCAATCAGCCTGCGCCCACAAAGCAAGGGAACTGTGACGCTGAAGAGTAGAGACGCCTTCGATCATCGTGAGCATCCCCATCCTATTCCCAAGAAGCAAAAATAGGAA
Source organism: Aspergillus bertholletiae (assembly GCA_009193595.1). Taxonomy (NCBI): domain Eukaryota; kingdom Fungi; phylum Ascomycota; class Eurotiomycetes; order Eurotiales; family Aspergillaceae; genus Aspergillus; species Aspergillus bertholletiae. Next base: position 128,577 of record ML736170.1, read on the forward strand.
ACTGACCCTGTGCCTTTGTTGCAGCCTTAATTGATCCCAAATACTTCAGTGATGAAGAGGGTAACGACAAAGCAGTTCTCCTGGCGGGGGTGCGTGTCTGCCTTCGGATCATACGGAGCCCTGCATTCCAGAAGTACTTAGAGCGCGTACCAGTTAACGACGACCCCTGGTCGTACTGGTGGCCCTACTCCAGCAGCGACATCGATAGCATCACGGATGATCAACTCCTTCGCTGGATGGAAGAGAAGGCTTTTACTTTGTATCACCCTGTCGGCTCCGCACGCATGGGGACCACTCCGGAAAACAGCGTGGTTGATTTGCAATGTCGAGTACACGGGGTGAAACGCCTGAGAGTGATGGATGCTAGTGTGTTCCCGGAGCAGATTAGTGGACATCCCACTGCCACTATTGGGGCCATGGCCTTCAAGCTTAGTGAAATGATCAAGAAGGACTCTGCGGCGCCAGAGCCTCCTCACGCACGTTTGTGATTCTGCTTAGGGGGTACGTGAAAGCACTATGGTTACCATCCCACTTGATTAGTGCTGCCAAGAGGATCCGGCCATAACAAGCCGTATTCTTTCATGGAGACTTTTGGCCCATTAATCCAAGGTCGGACCACACCACCACTGTATCGCAAATTGTCAACTTCTATCTTGTTTGTATGGTAGCCAAAAATATAATGCCACATCGCCAAAATATACCTTATACGCTCAACGCGTGCTGCTGTGATAATCGAATTTTTGTCATTCTTTGTTGACGCTTCGGAGACTTGGGAGGTTTTGGACAATTTCGCTTAAAGCACGGGAGTATCAATGTATTTGTTTGTAAATTGGCAGGTGGGATCTGACCAATAATGTAAGTAACTATTCGTCGTTAGAGTGAGACTTGCATTAGTCCTTCGCTTCGGGCTCCTGGTTGTTATGCTGACTCCACCTGGCGGCAGCACCAGGCAATTGGCGAATGTAACTCAACCCCCGTCAACCCTGGTAACTGGTATATCTAATCTTCGTGAGGAGCTTGGCTGCATAAATCCCCACTTTCAATTAGAGAAGAATGACCTGATTTCGAATGTAGTAGCCCTTTACCACGTTTCTAGTATGATTGGGGTTAGCATAGGAAACAGTTTCAGGGCATACAAAAGGCATACAAAAGGCCCCCAACGCTCCGCCTGTCCATCTCACCACAATGAAGCATTAAGACCAAGATAATTGTTCAATTATTTATCCGTTTAAAATGCGTGTTCAATCGGCTCTTGTTGCTGCGCTCTTTGGCCTTAGCGCCCCCATACATGCCACCCAGACCTTCAGCAACAGTGGCACCCTTTCAGGCTGGAGCTCCATCAATCATGAGCACAAGGGCACCGTGCAAGAGGTCACCAATGTCGTGTACAAGGGTCCGACCGCGCTCAAGATGACGCAGGTGTACGACGCGAGCTACAGCGGTCGCTACCACTCAGAGGTCGTCCACAAAGACATGTACAAACTGGGAGACACCGGATTCTATGGTTTCATGTTCCGCCTGCAAGAATCCTGGCAGTTTTCGCCCGCGCAGTCATACAATATTGCCCAGTTTATTGCCGATTTCGGCGATACTGGCTGCGACGACTACATGCCTTCCAGTATGGTGTGGCTTGTTGGGGACCAACTCTTTACGCGCGTAAAGACTGGCACGGTGTGCGCGCAAAAGACGACTACCTTTCGCAATTTGGCCACGGTGAGCGCGGGCGAATGGCACAAGATTATTATCCAGGCAAAGTGGAGGGCCGACGGCACGGGCTACTACAAGATGTGGTTTGATGGCGCCAAGGTGCTTGACGAGCATAATATTGACACCACCGTGGATGATAGTCGGGCGTTCCAGTTCCGGGTCGGTCTCTATGCAAATGGCTGGCATGACGATGGTGCCATGAAGGGAACCCAGGGAACCCGCCAGATCTGGTATGATGAGATCCTGGCTGGCACTACCTTCGCCGATGCGGATACTGATCAGCAGTAAATGCTTTGCTTTGGAGAGAATTGGCGATGTGAATGAGAGAGTAGTGTGGTATATACGGGGACTCCCTCGACATGCAAACAATATTGGTAGCAGGTTTACTACAAATGTATTCGAGCCGAGCGCTGTTTGTCCCTGCTTCATTGATCATTTCATAGGTCCATCTCCGAATGATCTCCATACCTTAATTCAGTGGGGAGTATAGAGAGTGATAGGTAAAATAAGTGGGCGGTTGGCCAGTCACGCAAACTGGACCTTCTGTCGGTAATATGGCACCCCCACAGCTACTCAAGAACTAATTCTCCGTAGTATTTCTACCAAACTTTATCAGGGTGAGACTGGAGTAGTGGGGAGCAAGTTTTCCAGATACCTCGGTCAAATTGAATAGTGTTGCATTTGGGCGGTTAACATCAACCCCGCGATCGTGGAACGTCCATGAACGACCTCGGTTAGAACCACCGTACTTAAGAGCAAGGTTATTACACACTTTTCTAATGCGACCATAAATTCAATATGACGGGAACTTCACAAGATTCAGAAATCTCGCGGCCATCACGCTCCCTTCGCGGCAAGGTAGCTATCGTGACAGGTGCGGGCGCCCTGCCTGGGGGGATTGGAAATGGACGTGCAGCGGCAGTCTTACTAGCAGAGGATGGGTGTGCTGTTGTCTGCGCCGACCGGAAGATCGACCTCGCTCAAGAAACGGTTAACATGATCGAAACAGAGAACCTCGGTACCGGAATTGCCATTGAAGCAGATGTGACCAAGGCGGAGGACTGCCAAAAGATTGTGGACCTAGCGCTGTCAGAGTACGGTCGAGTAGATATCTTGGTGAACAACGTCGGGATCCTGGGGCCCAAAGGTACTGCCGTGGAGGTCGATATGAATGCATTTATGGCTGGCCTGGAAGTGAATGTCGCCAGTATGATCCAGATGGCAAAGTACGCGATTCCAGCGATGGCAAGAAACGAAGGCCAGTGCGCTGGAAGCATTGTGAATATGTCGAGTGTCGCAGGGCTACGTGGAGGAACTCCTAATATCTTGTATCCAACAAGCAAGGGGGCGATTGTGAATATGACGCGAGCTATGGCTGCGAACCATGCGGCCCAACGGATCCGGGTCAACTGTGTCTGTCCTGGTAAGTCACCATTTCACGCAAGCTCAGCTTGGTATAGGGTTCTAATATTGCGCGATCTGGAGGCATGGTGTATACTCCAATGATGTATGGGGATGCAACTATGAGTGAGACTGAGCGTAATGCACGAAAGGCTCGCAGCCTCCTGAAAACCGAGGGGAATGGGTGGGATGTGGGCAGTGCAGTCAGATTTCTCGCTAGTGATTTAAGTCGATGGGTGACGGGAATCGCACTGCCTGTTGACGCCGGCACTACAGCTGCCACTGGGATTGGGTTTAGTGGTCTGCATGATTCAACCTCGCTGGGGACTGGGAACTGATTGCCCATTGCCCTTTTGTTGATATCTCTTATAATAGGAAGCATTGGCAGTGGTAGCCTAGAATATCCTGACGCCGGTCATTCAGACACACATATGCACCATCAATGACGAATAGCTCGTGGGATGGATATATGACAAACCTTTACACCACTAGGGAGCTACATTCCTCTAGATGACACTGGAAAAGTCACAATGCTTCGTGGCCTTAGAGCAGCCTCAGGCTGACATCCAGGAAAGGTTAAGCGTGAAGGGTACCTACAACATGGCTGCCATGCTCTTAGAACAAACCGCGATTCCTTTATTTGATAAAACGTCCGTATACTCCCCGATAGACTGTGTGTCCTCTATTTCTTTCCCACCCGACCTATTAGAAGCGTCATTTTCTCTTTGCGTTTCTCCTCCAGATCAATTGAAAAGGCCAGGGTATCCCCCAACATGATTGGCTTCCAATCATGCAGCCTCATTTTGGCGCCCTGGCCCCTCAAAATCCCACGCGACTCAGTCAGCTTCAATCTATCTGATTTACAGCCTCAGAAATAATTTATGTTCTGAGTTCGTATCTCGCAAATTAAAGAAATACGTGATTTTGTTTCTTGGAATTGATATAGTCGATCCATCGGTATATTACCGACACTACTACTATTTATATGATCTGCCATTACCGAAATGCTGACTCACGAGGACTACACGGTGGGCTGGATATGTGCCCTGCCTGTGGAAATGACAGCGGCAAAGACAATGCTTGATGAAACGCACCCGGCACTTGTACAGCGCTCAACTGATCCCAATACATATACGCTCGGAAGAATCGGTAGTCATAATGTCGTGATCGCATGTCTACCATTCGGCGTATACGGCACGACGTCGTCTTCCAATGTGGCGGCTCATATGCTATCCACATTTCCACAGATTCAATTTGGGGTAATGGTGGGAATTGGCGGGGGTGTACCGACGAAGGAGGCTGATATTCGCTTGGGAGATGTGGTTGTCAGTAAGCCGACAGGGACGTCTGGTGGCGTGGTCCAGTATGATTATGGGAAGATGATGGCTGGAGGGCGATTCCAGCATATGGGGACCTTGAACCAACCGCCTACAATCTTACTAACAAGTTTGTCGCAACTTCAATCTGACTACGGGAGTATGAAATATCAGCCTCTCTCCAGAATTGTGACAGAAGCGCTGGAGCGGAATCATCATTTGGGAAATGACTTTTCTTACCCAGGTCAGGAGAACGACCAGCTTTTCCAGTCTGAGTACGATCACCAATATGAGAATGGTGATTGTACAGAGTGCGATAAACAACATTTGGTCAAGCGGCAACCGAGGCGATCGCAAGGTGAACATACTTATATCCACTACGGATTGATTGCATCTGGCAACCAAGTGATGAAGGACGGACGAACACGGGATCGATTCGCGCGAGAACTTGGGGTTCTCTGCTTTGAAATGGAAGCTGCCGGGCTTATGAATCACATGCCTTGCTTAGTGATCCGTGGGATATGCGACTATTCTGATTCACACAAACAGAAGAAATGGCAGGGTTATGCAGCATTAATAGCAGCTGCGTACGGGAAGCTTCTTTTATCCATTGTTCCTATGACTGCCCCCAAGACCAAACTCGCCGAAAGTTAGTAATACCCGGTCAATTCTAGACTGATAGAAGTATGCTAAGGAACGAACAGAGACGGAATTGACAGATGAAGAGCATTTGTGTTTGCGCGATCTTTTCCTGACGGACCCTGCGGAAGATAAAAACCTATTGAAGCGCAGAAAAGGAGACCGAGCCCCAGGCACTGGGAAATGGATGTTGGAAACGGTCGAGCTTAACAGATGGCTTGGTTCGGAAAAGAAAATAAATTCAGGCCCCAACCCCAACATCCTGTGGCTCTATGGCAATCCAGGCAATGGAAAAACCACCATGGCGATTACCATTGTGGAAGAGCTACCCGACGAGCTGCCTTTTAAACGAAGCGATGGAATTCTTTCTTATTTTTTCTGTGATTCCAACGTGGAGGAGAGAAGGTCAGCTACAGGAGTCCTCCGTGGTATCTTGTATCAATGGATCAAACAACGCCCGCAGCTAATGCAGTTTCTACTGCCAAAGTTTCGAGAACGGAAGCAGTTAATGTTCAAATCTTTCGATTCGTTATGGTCTATCATGCTTGAGATTGGTCGTGACTCGGAGTCTGGTAACAAGTATTGCATTATTGATGCCTTGGATGAGTGTGACTCTGAGTCGCAGCAAATGCTCCTGGCTCAGATCAGCCAAGATTATGAGGGCAAGAGCATCAAAAAAGGAATCCCACACCTCCATATTATGATCACAAGCAGGCCCTATCCTGAAATTGGACGATATCTGACTGTATTCAATCATAAGGACCTGGCTTCTTATGAAAACATAAAAAAAGATTTGGAAATATTCATAAGCGAAAAAGTCAAAGATTTGAGTCAGAGAAATCGCTACTCGGATAAGATAGGTCAGCAAATTCATCAAATCATCCGCGAGAAAGCAGAAGGAACGTTCCTGTGGGTCGGGATAGCCAGCGCTGAACTGGCAACCATTCGATCCCGAGATGCAGTCAAAAAACTCCAAAGTTTACCACGCGGCTTACACTCGCTCTATGGAAAGTTGTTAGATGTAGCTCTTCAACACGACGAGGAAGACCATAAGACAATCATACAAATGCTCGGTTTTGTCGCCACAGCACGGCGACCCTTGAGGACGGCGGAGCTAGCAGAGGCGTGTGAGCAATATCAGGACGAGGATGAGGAGACACGGTTACGCTTTATTCAAGAGGATATTGAGATGTGCCGTCTTATGATCATTATTCAGGACGGGATTGTACGACTCTTGCATAAATCCGTCAAAGACTTCCTGCTTGGCGACGAAGGACACAATTTAATTGATGAATTAAAAGCCCATGCTACCTTGGCTAACCGGTGTATTGATGAGATTTTGAGATACTCCAGAGAAACGGAGCAAAGGAGGAATAAAGACCAAAAGAAGGTATTCTTGAACTATGCAACTGTCTTTTGGCCAGAGCATGCTGCTCTCGCACAGACTCGATTCACGCTCCTCGAGAGCCATGAGAGCTTTTTTAAACTGGATTCTCAAGAGCGGGAGCGATGGCTAGAGCTGTACAAAAGATATAGGATCTTTGCCGACACACCGAAAGGATTTTCAATCTTTCATGTGGCAGCACGATGGGGAATTAAATGCCTAATACCCTTTGCATTGGGGGACATGCAAGTTTGCAGACAGTCGGAAGATATGAGCTCGATAGAAGGCAGAAAGCTATACATCGATGCGGAATTCAAAGCTGACAATGGTGTAAGCCCTCTCCAAGAAGCAGCCAAACAGGGCCACGTTGGTATTGTGGCCACATTGCTTGACAGCGGGGAGCCTAATATATTGATACCCGGAGGCATTTTAACGGCCATCGTCACAAACGAAGACGATGGGCCAGATATAATGGCTTGCCTCCTGGGCCGTGAGGGGGTTCGAGCCCACATTACCACAGAAGTAGTGATCGCTGCTGCTGGGAACCGCCGGTGTGGGGAGCAGCTAATGGTATCACTTCTGATGAAGCAAAATGACAAACTTTTGCTTATTCCCCGCTCCAAGAAATATATCTGCAAGTTCTTCGGTGTGGAGGTTGTCCAGCTCATCACCGATCTCGAAGTTACTGCGGATATGATTATGGCTGCAGCGACGAACCGACAATATTGGAAGGAGGTAGTATTGTTCTTGCTCCAAAGGAGTGAGATGAAAACATTAATTGCCAAGAGGGTCATGTTCAGGGCGATAGATGATTGGAGACTTGGAAAAAAGGTGATGCTTCTAGTGTTGGAAGAGTGTGGTGGCCAAATTCAGCTTATTAGAGCGATTGTTGAAGCTGCAGCACGAAAGTGGGAAGACGGTGAGGAAGCCATGAGCCTGCTGCTCAGCCAGGAAAGAAAAAACATGGAGATCGAGGCCGACGCAGTCACGTCTATCTGCGAAAGATTCGATGCGGATATCGTCAAACAGCTGTTTAAAAACTGGGGCGACAATATTAAAATCACCAATGAGACAATACAAGAGGTATGTTTGAGATTCGACTTTGAAATTCTCCAGCTACTACTAGAGAATAAAGATCCACAGCCAGATGACGTAAAGAATGCGCAGAAAGCTTTGCTATTTGCTGCAGAGTTTGGGAAAACAGCCACCTGTGAGATACTCCTTTCGAAATACCAGCTGGATATCAATTATCAAGACCATCTTTCAAGGACAGCCCTGTCATATGCTGCAGAAAGTGGGCTCGAAGAAATTGTGGCAATCTTACTTTCCGACAATCGGCTGCAAGTCAATTCGCAAGATTACGATGGATGGACAGCCCTCCTATTCGCAGTTTGGAATGGTTACCACACGATCGTTCAACGGCTTCTGGCCGTGGAAAATCTCGATATAAACAGCAGAGATGTTGACAAACGAACCGCCTTCATTTTTGCAGCCTGGAATGGAGATACAGCCATGATAAGGCTTCTACAGGCCCAAAAGGGATTGGATGTCAATTGCCAAGATATCGATGGAAGATCGGCTCTCTTTTACGCAGCTTACTTTGGCCACAAAGACACGGTTCGCCACCTATTGGAAATAGACAACATCAATATCAATGCCAGGGACTGTGACGATCGAGCGGCTCTTGATTGTGTAAGGCATAAGAAGAATCGCGCTATATTCCACCTCTTGATGGATCGCCTCGTTCCGGGAACAAAGAACAACGAGATTCAGGTCAGGGATAAAGACATAGCACCAGATGCTGAGAGGAATGTGACAGTGCAAGGGAGATTGTTGTGTTGGAAAAATATTCTTGATTCGACTATCTAATAGACACAGGAGACAGGGAGACAGGAAGCCTATGGCTCTCCGTTACGTGATCACTTAGCAATACTAGCCAGCTCTGACCGAATGTACTCCCATAAAATTGACAAAGCCAGAACATGGAGGTATCTACCAAACAGTATATCCATGACTCAACTGGTCTATCTGTCTAGGCTAGTAGATTGAACAGAGCCGAGGGTAACTATCTCATAATCTTCAATGATTTATCATTACAGCCTGGACGAACCACTTGCGACAATTTTTTAGGAGTCAACCACTCGCTCTCGGTCAGTGCCCTGCTCTTCTTCATCGCTAATTGGTTATAACTCAAACCCACAAGGCGCTCTCTGCTCTTTTACTATGGCAGTTTTATCATGGGACAGGAATTATGGGACAAAGAAAATCTGTTCCTACCCTATTTCAAATCTTGATCCACAACTTGGTGTGAGAGGAAGGAAGACAGAGAGGAAGGGAGAGGCCAAGAAGCCTTGGCCAGCTATAGTAATGGGGATAAGCAGTATATGCAAAGCTACCATACATGATTGAGCAATGCGCTGCCGTAGCCGCAGACCACAGCTTGTATCTCACTTAGGCCACGGCTTAAGCAATCCTATCCAGGCAACCAAAGACTACAAAAAGCCGTTTACAATTTGTGCGCTATCGCCGGACAGTAGTACTCTGGGACTATTCGGTGTTTTCTTGGTGCTGGGGTCCAGGAAGAACATATCAAGCCTATGGGGCAGTTTGGCACCATGATACTGCGGTCAGCGCTCTGGTGATGTGTTGAGTAGCCCTAAACATCACCAGGGCAGGATTCATGAATACAGATTTTGGGTAATTGAGCAAGGGGCCTCAACCATAAAAAATTTGGTCATTTACACGATTAGGATCATGAACTAACTCCCGCCCACCAACCCACCAATGTACAACGAAACCTGGCCTCACCCGTCTAACAACATCCACCGGCTCCCCCCCATGCAATGCAAGCTCAATACATATAACACACCCCAAACCACCCAGAGTACATCAAAAACACCGTCGCTCCACGCTATCCCACCATAATTTTACTCCATTGCAGTCGATCCAGCGAACCGCTTTAAAGATTGGCAGACAGCTTCCCAGACTTCTTGCCGGTATAGGTAGCAATGAGGTCCATCAGAGGCGGTGACAAGGCGTCGTAAGTCTGCAAGCCGGTCGAGTGGAACTTGGATCGAACTTCATCCATTCCGCTGGGGTTGAAGCCCTGCTCAATGATGGAGGACACAAATCCGGCAAACTGCGGCTCCTGCCACCCCTTCTTGTCCGAAAGCTCCACATGGACAAAGTCCAGTCCCTTGAAGGGGTGGTCCACCTCAATGCGCCCGAACAGATGAGTGCCGCATTCCTTGCAGGCGTAGCGCTGAATGGCGGCTGTCTTGTCGACGATGTGGAGCTTGGTCGCGTTCGCAGCCACGGAGAGGTTCTCCTTGGGGATCACACCGACGACGGAAAAGAGTGCGCCATCAGGCTTCCAGCACTTGGAGCATCCACAGGCATGGTTGTGGGCAACGTTGCCCTTGAGAGCGACCGCGACTTTGTTCTCAGGGCAGAGACAGTAGAGGTTTCCGCCAGGGAAGTTCTCGTCGCCTTTGGTGAGGCCGTTATCAACAAGAGGATGGAGGGAGACAGGCATGTTGGCGTTTCAATTAATGTTCAGAGTATGAAGGGTGGGATGGGAGATATCTTGATCACGTTGTGCAATTGTTTCGTTTTGAGTCTTGTGTGGCCCAAAGTGTTTCTGGAATATCTATCTAGATGACCGTTTTTGCTACGTCGTTCGTGCCTTTATACACTTATTGAACCATTATCTCGCCATCGTTTGTACTACAAATCCCCTCATGAGGAGATAGAACCCCAAGACTAATTGGTGCATGGTTTGAGGGGGGTTTATCTAATGTCCCCACGCTGCGGTTGGCGTCTCCGGAGACGGTCCGTGTGCCGTGGCGGTCCGGGGGTTTCTATACTCAATCCGGTTGTGCTTTCCGGTGCTGGTGCCGGGCAGCCTTCCGAGATTTTCTTTTATCTCGATTGCGTGCTTCTCGGCACTTCTTATCCCCGAAGTATGGCCTGTGTCAATCTTGACTCGGTCCATGGTTATCATGTCTATACTAACTTATACTTTTTTAAGAACTAAAATAAGCAGCGTTCTGCTATCTCCCTTAGTGGCATATGGAAAAACATTTACGGCGAGTTTAAATGTATTATCACGTGATAAATTCGTCATTTCAGTCATTCTGTAGTATATGATTATGTACAATTCTTAACCCCATCTAGTCTACTTCGCTGCCTATACCACCGTATCCACCACACATCGGATGCAATCCCCTTGCTTCATCTGCTCAAAAGCCGCATTAATATTAACCAGTTTCTCCCGATGGGTGATGAATTCGTCGATTTTCAGGTCCCCGTGCAGGTAATCCTCCACCAGACTGGGAAGCTGGGAACGACCCTTGACGCCTCCAAAAGCGCATCCCCTCCAGACACGACCGGTAACCAGTTGGAATGCTATTCAAGAATCAGTAAATGTTCGCCATAATAACAGGTTTCAGGCGGGATGTAACATACGCCGGGTGGTGATCTCTTGACCCGCGGCAGCAACGCCAATAACGATGCTCTCACCCCAGCCCTTGTGGCAGGCTTCGAGGGCAGCCCGCATGACACTGACATTTCCTGTGCAGTCAAAGGTGTAGTCACACCCGCCATCAGTCATGTCAATAAGCTCCTCCTGAACGGGTTTGCGCAGTCGAGCGGGGTTCAGGAAATGGGTAGCTCCGAATTTGTAGGCCCACGCTTCCTTTCCGTCATTAATATCTACCACAATAATCTTTCCGGCCTTCTTCTTCACTGCGCCCTGGACAATAGAGAGGCCGACACAACCGGCTCCAAAAACCGCGATATTCGATCCCTCCGTAATGTTGGCTGTCACCGTGGCGGCACCGTAGCCGGTGGTAATACCACACCCGAGGAGACAGGAACGGTCCGTCGGACACGACGGAGTGACCGCCACGACTGAAATATCGGCGACGACAGTGTATTCGGAAAAGGTCGAGCAGCCCATAAAATGGAGCAGATCTTTCCCGCGGGCTCTGAACCGGGTCGTGCCATCCGGCATTACACCACGGCCCTGCGTGGCCCGGATCTTACCGCACAGATTAGTCTTCCCGGACCGGCAAAATTTACACTCTCCACACTCCGGTGTACTGATCACCCTCGTTAGCACAGCCCACCGGAATTTGTTGTCGCATAGAATGACATACTAGAGAGCAATCACGTAGTCGCCGACCTTCACATTGGTAACGCCTTCCCCAACTGACTCGACAATACCGGCACCTTCGTGGCCCAGAATCACTGGGAAAGCACCCTCGGGATCCTTGCCGGAAAGCGTGTAGGCATCTGCAGGCGATTGGGAATCCCGCCGTTAGACATGAATTGGGGGGGGGGGGGGGGGGCGTCCACAGGAATCTGAACTCACCCGTATGGCAAACCCCTGTGTGGAGGACCTTGATGCGGACTTCATGAGCTTTTGGTGGTGCGACCTCTACATTCTCAACGGAAAGGGGTTCTGCTGCTGCCCAGGCGATCGCGGCCTGTTTATTCCTCAGTAAATGCCCTCTGGTAGGCAGTTGGCACATCCATTCGTACCTTGCAAGTAATGGTCTTGTAAATGTTAGTGGAGGTTCCAGCAGGAGATCGGAAAATGACTCTGAACATACCTTTCCGACTGTGCTGGCCATTGTGGACGAAATATGTGCTTAATGACCCAAATCTAACGATTGAGGAATGCGCAGGGAGAGAAGAGTTCAAGTAGAAATGAAGAAAGAAAGAAAACAGCGGCTATTGAAAAGAGAACGTGCATCGCATGCGAACAGAGTTACGAGGCAAGGAGACAGAAAACGAGATGAGACCCACGACGGAAAGAAGATGATTTCTTGGATGAGGGGTGAGGGGAAACAGGATGAGGGGGTAGATAGCTCACTGATTAAAAAAAAAAGATAACTAGTTCAGATCGTTAGTTGTGGGGTTTTGAAATGCTACACGAGAAGAGTTCAAGTCGATATCGTACATACTGGGTCGATGACTCGATGGGTGGAAGATTTCTTCTCGGGAGGCCTTCCGACTCCACCCCCGACCGAGAGAGCATCCAACAACCCTAAAGGGTTATTGATCCCGGACCGTGACAATCTTCTATTCACTTTTATACTCTATTCGAAGCTAAAAATTCTAACAAGGGCTACAAAGCACTGGAAAGTGCCGTATTAGTCGATCGCCAACATATACAATCGCAGCACGTAGCGTTGCAAGAGTTCCTTCAGTATGCGGATAGATTCATAAGACTACAAATGCTGCGGGCAACCAAAAAAGGGCAAGCAATTACTACTTTTTACCCCGCATGCAAGGCGAAATTTTCCCAGAAAATTGCCCCTGGTATGTTGATTCCCCTCGGGTCCCCAATTTCTCAGGCACAGTTTGTATTAGGCCTAGTGGCCAAGCTGTCTAGGATATATATAGTACCTCGTAGATCCTCGGAGACAGTGAGCACGGTCATGCTAAGGACGATGCCATATATGACAGTGTTGTGGGTCATACAAGGTCCCCGGCTACTATGCTGCTTCTTGAAGAGTCTCCAGGATCCCCGTCAGTCATGGCGCAATGGTTAGCCATGCCCGTCTGTACCTCCGTAATGCATCAAGAAATCAAATCTGGTGTGGTCCAGGCTGTCTAAGCCACGCTAGCAGTCCTTCACGTGGTCTCGCCGCCACAATCCCACTCAGCAACACAAAACAATTAATGCCGGAGGCTCTCAATCTTCTGAAAACGACTAAACAAGATAAAAACAAAGAAGGGCGGATAAAAGTCCAGCCAGATGTCAACCTCAATTCAGGATCTACCCAACGAACTCCTTGATTTCATAGTTCAGTTGGTATTGATTTGCGATAACTCTTCCCTTAACGGCCCTCAGGCCCCATATGAAGATTATGTGTCTTGGACGCGTCGGGCACCCTGCCGTTCATGGAGCTATGGGCCACGCCATGTCAGGTACTGGCAAAAGCAGGATGTTTGCTCAAGTCGTCTAGCCCTTCTGCTGGTTAACCGACAATTGGCGCATATAACAAGGAGGAGACTGGACCAGCTAGCTACGTTGACTTCTTCTCTCAAACTCGACGTTATCGTAGTTAATGAGACCGATTTACTACCCACTTGGCGTTTCCTCCCAAACGTTCGTCGACATGTCGATGATCTCACCGCTACCTTCAGAATAGTTGGCACTAGCCCCACAATCGAAGGACGCTGGCAGAGACTTCTTCCAGATCATGGTACTCCGCCTCCAATTCTGTGGGCTTTTTTTTATCTTTTGGAACGTTTCCTCGAGGTGGGCCCTCTAATGGAACATAAATTGCCTACGGCTCGGCCTCATACCAAGCGTATGCCGTTTATTATCAACCGGCTCAATTTGGACTTCGTCTCTCCCGAACAGGGTATGATAGCACCTCCGGACCTAGGATTTTGGGACTGGATACGTGGCAGCACGGATGAAGGCAACTTGGGGGGCTCTGCATCGCCTGTGAATGTAGGCTCCTTGCTCATGCGACCGGAATGGCTGGCAGAGATTATCAACCGATATATTGGATCTCTACTCAATATGGGTGACCGTCTGAGACTCCACGGGGCAATGATATATGAGTATGTGGGGAGCATCCGGGTGACTGTTGACGGGAACTTGTTCGAGGAACATCGCTTGGATCAGAGGTTAAAGGATCTGGATTTCTCCTGGCATGCTGATTACACCAGGCGTGACTCATTTTCTCGGTGGAAAGAGAAGGCCTATCGCATTCGTCGGAATGTCGGGCTTCCAGTTATTATCTGAGACTTTTGGTCTGGAGGATCGCCTGATAACATTCTTCGGGTTATCTCTTCCAGTTTATCGCTTTGCGGCTCGTTGAACCTTTTAGAAGTACCGGTGTATAACCGGCGCAGGTGCCTCTTAGTCTATCTTGCATTGAAGCCGATTCCCGCATAGGTTTCCAAGTATCATCCGATGCCCACCGTACGCAGATGTCATCTAGTACTACATGAGGAATGAATTTACGATCTGATACAACAAAAATGGTATTTTGCTCATTTTATCGGCTATCCTTCGTTATTTTATACTCTTCCCTTAGAGGCCTATAGGACAGCATATTGGTGGCGTCAAACTACGCGTGTATAAAGTCTCTCACGTAACGGGATTATCCATCCACGTTCCTCAATTTTGGCCTCCTCACCTTTCCAATTCGACTCATTAGTTGTTGGGGGTAACGAAAGGGTGCTGAGAGAAATAAAATAAAGGCAAAAGCTATGGACATTGCTCGTAATCCTAACTGCAAGAATACGCTTCGACATTGGCAATATTTACTCCAGTGAACGTTTCCCTATTCCACATGCATCTATGATGTTAGTGATACGTGTATACCGAATTACCTTGGAGATAACAGCGACTATCAACCTAATACTACAAGGTGCATACCTGAGGAACTTCATTGGGTAAGTCTTTCTGGGTACAAAGCATATACACAGACAATCGAAAGGGGAGGACCTTGAAGAAACCATGAATAGGAACCTCATTCGACGTAGTTGCACCTTTTAGATTGTTGCTTCATCCTTGCTGATCCGAGCGCTGAATCTCCATTGATGGACGAAAATGGACTATTCCACGACACACGGCAAGCGACACTAGATCCCATGGATTGCCGCTCCATTTTGCGCTGGATTTTCATGTACATCCATAGATAAGCACTGGACACTGTTTTTTTTTTTAGAGTGGTTGGAACTACCTCTTTCTCTGGCCCGATAGGCCAATTGCCCAACAAGGGCTATCTCAATCGTCTGCCATCGATGTAGCGCGGGACATATTGGTGCGACAGGTAGCAATTAGAACATTCCAGGCCATTTTATTCAGCGGAATACCTTGGCGCAGATCAATGACGCCTATGTGCACTATCGTTTCCAATTTATGCCAAAAGTGCCGTGTTGTTGACATGCCTAGCGTCTGGATATAAACTGGTCGTCTTTTAGTGATGCCGTATGATAGAACGTATGGACTGCTCAACACACCTCGCAGGGGTTGGATAGCCGGCAGGACATCTATTGCCTATTGGCTATTGGGGATGTGATTGGAGTGTGCTATGATCGTCATCGTTTCAAAATGCTACAGATCATCGCGGTGCTGTACCTGGTTGAGATCGATTCAGAGACGGCCTAAAAGCTGCACAGGTATTGTGTGGTTCTGGTTGCAAGAGATAGTCCCTACCATTGCGATCTCATTTGGAACAGTACTTAATCAGGCATCACTAGATATTCGCATAAACCTAGGTAACATACAAGCCATAGGATGACCTCTAAATTGTGGTGTGGAGGGACACGTTTCCCTATGCAATAAAGGCAATATATACAATTTCGGAGCAAAAAGATACTATGTCATACAGAATGATACTATCTAGAATGCACCATAAAAAGTTGCATGATATAGCCAGACAAAAATAGAACCGCGTCCCGAATCAAACACTGGGCCCGGGTCAACTTCGGTTCTCGATGGTTAATCCCCTAGTCCGAACCCTATTGAGTGGGACTCGAACTCCGACGCTCGATCCCGAACCACCGGCCTCGAGCACACAACCGCCACAGCAGAAGGCTTGTCCTATAATTGGGAAGAACGTGATTTGAACTACTGGCAGATCACTATCCTATTTGTGGAATGCAGGACCAGAAACTCCTGGGGTGGTTCAAGTAAATTAGGGCTCGGGATCGATATATCCAGGGGGTCGGATATTCTACGGTTGGTTGATCCACTTCCCGAGAGAGTCGACGAACCCCCTGGTGTTGGGGATGGTTAAAAGATATACAATACGTTCGTCCCTGGCTCTAGATCGGCCTTAGCGTCTGGAGTGGAGCCTGGAAGGTTGTTTCGACTTTTGAGTCCCCAACAGGGTTGAGAAAAATGGAAAAAAAAAAAAAAAAAAAAGGAGTACCTTGTTAGCTCCCTCTCAAGGTCAAAGTCCCATTAAATGGTCTCAGGGTAGGCTAGTCTGTTTCAATCATGCGGGTTATCTTCCCCCAAATAGTGCAGAGCTTCGAGTATTGATACTGCACATCAAGCACTGTTTTATGCAATAAAGGAATATCATGCGGCTTGCAAGCAGTCGTTCTAATAGTGCACTCTGTAGCCTTACCAAAATGTCCATCCTTGGCTGTCCATACAGTATCTCTTCCACAAAATGTAAATTCTAAGAGACAATTGAGTTTAGCGTGACCAACAAGCCTAAGCCAGCCACCTAGCGATATCGGAACCATTTTCTCATAATTGAGTTTCACGCCAGGGCCACTGCTTCAGAGCACATGCAGAGAATGCTCGCCCCGAAAACAAGCCACTAATCCTGGCTTGTTAGTTAGGGTAAAATCACCGTGGCCGACCTTAGAACAAGCAAGGCTGGGCCGTTTCAGATTGAAGATGCGTTCTCTCTATTGCTTCTTTAGTGAGATCTTTCCCCCACATTAAGAATATTGCTCGCGCTCATAGGTTGATTCTTGCATGCAAACGCCGTTTCTAATTATACTTTAAATCCATGGTCAAGTAGCATGACTCGTGAGCGGTTCTTGGAGTGAATTTGCACTAACACTGGTTCCGAATATCAGGGCCCAGCGCTTTTCCCGTGCGCAGGGAGCGGGATACAATGTTGGTATGCACTGACTCGGAGTGTTTATCCGTCTGGGAGGCGTGATTTGGAGAGGTCAACGCAGAGCAAATGTTAGTTCTCAGGCTCATTTACCCGACGTCATGATTCTGCGCAAGTCATCAAGGTCTATGCAATAAACAGAGTCTCAAAGATCAGCAATGATCAAAGGGTCATTTGAGGATAAGAGACTATGCCGTTCCATAGATATGCACCGAGTACTCAAAATTCCAAGTTACTAATCGGAGATATTCGAGTGTATTCCCACACTAAGATTGAGTATCCAGTTGCCGTCTTTCTTTGAAACACAGATCTACAGCCTAACTTAACCCATGCCGTGGATACAAAGGTTTCATCGTTGGCTGGAAATAGAAACATGATTCCGTCCGAGTCTGAATAGCGACATCAACCAGGAGAAAAGGGTGAGCTTAACTCTATATAAAGGTCTACAATTCCACCCCCCATTACCACATATCCAGCCAGCATCGACAACATTCTTTCTACCTTAACTCAGTTCAAAACCCATCAAAAAAAAAGTCATTCATCCTTCGTTCATCTTGTTTCTCTTTGTTAATTCCCGCTATGCGTTACGCTCTTTATACCCTCGCCCTTGGGGCAACCTCGACCCTGGCGGTCCCGGTGTCTGTGACATCGAACAATCGTACCTTACCCAACGTTCCCGGCCGGATCGGGACTCCTATCTCAAAGCTTCCCGGCGGTCGTGGTGAGATGCAGCCTCGTACTTTCCTGCCACTTCTCGAATGGCTCGGCCACCAGGGCTCGGCCACTGCCACCACTTCTTGTGAAGAATGTGAAGCCTCTGGAAGTGCTACTAGTAGCGGTGCCGTCAGTGTGACCACTAGCGTCTGCGAAAAGTGTGAGAATGGCCACGGCGTTGGCGTGAGTGTCAGCTTCGGAACGAATCCCAGCGCCTCTGTATCTGCCAGTGTCAGCGGGGGTGTGAGTGGCGGCATCAGTGGTGGCGGCAGTGTAGGTGCTAACGTTGGCGGCGGTGCCAATGCTGGGGCGGGTGTCAGTGGTGGTGCCAATGCCGGTGCTAGCGGTGATGCTGGAGCTGAAGTTGGTGCCACTGGTAGCGGAGATGTTAGCGGTGGTGCCAACGTTGGAGGGGATGCCAGTGCCAATGCTGGCGGCGACGTCAATGGCAGTGCAAACTCTGGAGGAGATGTCAGCGGCGGCGCCAATGCCGGTGTTAGTGGTGACGCTGGAGCTGATGTGGGCGGAGGAGCCAACGTTGGAGGAGATGCCAGCGGCAGCGCAAACACCGGTGCTAGCGGTGATGCCGGAGCTGATGTTAGCACCAGTGGAGATGCTAGTGGCAGTGCCAATATTGGCGGAGGAGTTAACAGTGGTGGTGATGTTGCTGGTAATGCCACTATTGGAGGAAGTGTCAATGCTGGCGGCAATGTTGGCGCTAGCGGTAACGCAGGGGCCGATGTTGGTGGGGACGTCTCTGGTGGAGCAAGCGTTGGTGGTGATGCTGGCACCAGTGGTGATGCTGGTGCTGATGCTAGTGGTGATGTATCCGGTGGTGCTAGTGCTGGCGGCAATGTCGGTGCCAGTGGTGATACTGGAGCTGATGTTGGTGCCAGTGGAAGCGGAGATGTATCTGGTGATGCCAACATTGGTGGCGATGTTAGTGGAGGAGCCAATATCAGCGCCGGCGGTAATGCTAATGAAGACGCCGGCGCAAACGTTGGTGGCAATATTGGAGGCGATGTTAGTGGTAACGCTGGCGCTGATGTGGGCGGAGGAGCCAATGTCGGTGGTGATGTCGGCGCTGGCATTGGAGCCAACGGTGATGTTGGTGCCGGTGTTGGGGCAAATGCGGGTGGAAATGCAGGTGTTGGTGCCAATATCGGCGGAAACCTCGCAGGCAACCTCGGTGCCAACGTTGGCGGCAACATTGGTGGAAACGCAGGTGTGGGCATTGGTGCCAATGTCGGCGGAAATCTGGGCGCCAGCCTGGGTGGGAATGTCGGCGGAAATGTTGGCGCAAATGCTGGCGTTGGCGCTGATGCCGGTGCTGGAGAGGACTGCGACGAGTAAGGTACAAAAGACCAAGAGTGCATTGATTGTTCACCAATAGGCCTCTTGTAAACCTCTCCCTCTTGGAATCCTGTCGATGTCGATGTGGTTGTTTCTTACTATCGATGCTGGCTCGGGCTAGTCCCCTCACTTGCTTCTTTATTTAACATGTCCCTCCTTTTTATATCCTATAAATAATTTTATCCCTTGTCCCTTGATTACTTTCTAGTCCATACCAACGTAGCCATAGACCGCAAACTGGAAGACGTAAAATATAGACAGGGCCCCAAATAAGTGTGAACAGTGGTAGCCTACATACGGACAAGATCGATATGACGGAGGTCTTTATATTTCGTTGTCTAACATCATGCTTCTCCAGGACATTTTCTGTATCACTACATAACTTGATCGAAACGAAACAAACTGATACACTGAAAAATGGCAAAGGCATAGAGCCATATGTATTGCACAAGCTACAAAACCAGTGGTCCCTGTCTCTGGCTTCATGCGTAATCTGGTTTAAGGCTAGGTTGGTACAGCTGGCGTTGGCACACAACTTGAAACTAAAGAAATTTCACTACCTCATTCAGGGGTCTTAATAGTCCTGTCCTTTGGTGAATTTACTACTAAAAGGGTACAGGCAACCAGAAGAACCTATCACAATGCCATTCAATATTTATGCCAGGGGCCATGCCGAACGGCCTATCTTTCCTTACACTCCTGTCATCTACCAATCATAATCTCATACATCGTTCAAAGCCTGATGGTGAATACTGAGCCACGGAAACCTACAGCCTGATGGAAGTAATGCTGGCCTATCGACCGCGTTAGCGTAGCAAGCTAAGTGAATATAGTTTGTTGTCGTTGGTATATTTCCGCCTTGGGATATTATTTAAACTCCTCCCCATCATGCAGGATCTTGCCAATGGTTGATTCTCAAAGCAGGTCATCGTTCCTCACTCATTGAAACATCATCACACGGAAAGCCATTATCTCCTTTACTCCTGCTAAAGGGACAGAGACTCACCATGCCCCTATCCTCCACCGCTCGGCCTAGAAGGCGTCATGTCTCTGACATTATAAACATCCACCCTGGGGAAGAGCCCTGGTGTGTTGGGTTTGCTCTGTCAACAGGATGCCGGTGCCTTTGCCGTATCCGGAGCTCGGATTGCGCTGCCGCTTGTGCTCTCCTTGACCTAGCAACAGACAAACTCTATGCCGGGTGCTCCATAGATCGACTCCTTCAGGATTTAGCACCACTGGTTCTATGCAAAGGCAACCATGATGATCAAGCATCTGATGTATCTGCTGCTTGGATTAGGAAGATACACAACTCTCAGATTAACCAAACGGAGTCGCGAGATACGGAACGGCGACATGGGGCAGATGAAGTCGAGATGATTAGGTTGGCAGATGAAAATCTTCGACAACGTCGACGTCGGATTCTTCAGTTCAGAGCCAAACTAGTCAACCAACTCCCCGTTCGATCTTTATCCCCGAACACAATGACAATAACAAGTGCTGCTTTGCAACAGAGGGCGGAACAGTCCTCGTCCAGTCAAACTGGTAGTCACTTACACAGAACTGGGCCACTGGTTGAGCCTAGAATCAGACTACATCGACACATGGTATCTAGGCCAGCTATGCCTAGAGCTGCATCCCTAACCTCTATATATCGTCCCGTCATGCGGCAGGCCGTAAAAGGGGAATGTGCCATTTGTTTGCTGTCATTATGGGATTCAAAGCACTCAAACGATGATGGTAACGAGCCTAGTATTGGGGATAATGGGTATCATGGAGAGGAAGACATGATAGATTACTTACTAACCACCATCAAGGGCCACCACGAACTGGACGAGTCACTGGTCTGGTGCAAGAAGCGATGTGGATCCAATTTCCACAAATCCTGTATGAAACGATGGACAGAGACCTGCCAGAAAAACTCGCGTCCAACAAAGTGCCCTCTTTGCCGGTCACCTTGGCAAGCTTGAATTGCATCTTGTAGTCAGGCGTTCGTGCCCTCCATCTTCATTCTTTTTCTAAGCTTCTGCACTTCGCTGCTCACCACTGCCCATATTTGTTATTTTCTAAGCTCTCTATTCCTATTTTTCTTTGGTGGGTTTATAGTTATCCGATTTAAACGATTAGTAGCTTGTTGCCACGGCTAACTTAAACAATTTACCAAACAAATGGACCCTACGAGGACGTCAAAATCAAAGAGTCCTTTTCGTTTCATGGCCACATCTATGCACAATGAATAGCATTGTACCCTGAATGAGCTTCCAAAACAAAGCATGAAGGCTTGCTAGCGAAGTTGTATACCATAAAACAAAGCAATATTTTGTAACATTCATTACACATCCTAGTTTCTCAGATGGGGATTGATTATTACCATAATGAGCATAAAGCTTCCATTGTGCCTCATATCAATCTTCTCGCGGCCCTTTGTAAAAGTCCCAAGTTTGGTGCAAGAGGCCAGCAGCATAGAGAGCCCGTATGCATTTAAACCCCAGGCTGCTTCCAACATGAAGTATATCCATGAAGCATATCGATCTATATCCCTACACCTAATAGGAAGCGTTTGCTGCTTAGTACTCCATCCTCATTTTGATTTTATGCTCCCTATCTTCCCTGCTTTGGAATATTGCCTAGAAACAAAAATCTGTCCTCCAGATATATGCAATGGAACGGAACTACCTTACTCTGATTTGCCCAACGGAAATACTCACCCGAATCGTCCACTACGTGCCGATGACGGATCTATGGGAAATGATCGATGTAACTGCAATTCAAGAAGCTGTCATTCGCGTTCTCAGCAGAGCCCGACTAAGAGAGTTACTTCTTAGGAACAATTTCTACGTCTTCACATCGGATCAAGAGTGGAGAACTTGGCGGACCGACGACTATTTCCGACAGCTTGAGGAACAAGACGACCTCAGAAGACCAATAGTTTATCGAGACGATGACCCCGTAACACACTGTATCTCACTGGATCGTGATGACCGGATGCAGTTTATGCTGGAGTGCGGGTTACCACCTCAATGCTGGGCGAAGAGTGGTTGGAGTCCGCTCGGTGTGGCAGTTCATTTCAGAGCGAACAAGTGTTTCAATCTGCTCTGCTCTGTACAACTAGACGACGACGTTTTGCGACAGGATACCGGAATCTTACCTAGAGCCCCTAACTGGCTGATGACGTTTGTTGGGGAAAGGTCGTACGCATATGCTTTTGAAAGGTTGCTTGACCATTTTGACCACTATAACGAGACCCAACAACACAGGATACAGCTTCCCCCAATCACCCCACACGCCATCTACCAAGTGGTTAAGGACTTCCCGGTTCCTATGATCGAGCGTGCCGCTCGTGCAGGCCTCAGACTCGCATTGGCCGCGCATAGGACCACACATGAAGGGGCATGGCATGTTGCACCGTCTCGCCCGGATGCAATTGACCTGATAGACGTACTATGCCATGAGTGCGCTGCCAGCCTCAACAGCTACGACTCCCATAGTTGGACCCCGTTATTCCAAGCCGTACAGTCCGGGAAGCCCGATGTCGTGAAACTATACATTGATCGCGGGGTCCACACCGGTCATATCGCTAGTGTCGCGGAGACAGCGCTCCACCTTGCCTGTAGGCAGAGACCAGTGGATCTAGATATCCTGCAGCAGCTTCTTGTGCTTATCAACGTCAATTCTGGGGCTGGGCACGCGCAGGGGACGCCTTTGCACACTTTGCTATCCAGTACATGGTCTCACACATATAAGAACATTCCTTGGACCTCAACAGCTGATCCAGTGGGTAGGATACATGGTCGTAGACGGAAGCGGCGCCGTGCCTTGTCGGCTGAGGAGCAAATGACGATGGAAGTTGCTCTTGAGGCTTGTAACAAGATCCTGGGTCTATATCCCGAGCGCCAAGCCGTTGATGGAAATGGACGAACTGCCTTGCAACTAGCCCGGGAGCTTGGCCTTCGACGCCTATCCAATCGGATTGTAGGTGCGCCTGAGAATGCAGAGAATCGATGGGAACGACGACTGAGACCCAGAAGAAGATGAGTTCCGAACAGTCCGTCACTCTTTTGTCCTTATCATACCCTTCACATTCCCTGGATTCATGACTTATGCTTCACATTCAGATCTCTGATTTCGTTATCTTGGGTACGATGCTGCGTGGTTGATACTTTTATGGTATTTCCGTTGATCGGACACCCCCCGTTAGATTGAGTGCTAGGAATATTTTTCTTTCTTTTCCCATTTGGATGTATTTTTCTGGATTGTTTTTGATTTTTTCTTTGTTAACTTGTATGCCAGAATTCTATTGTGGAGATACCCATGAAATATCATTGAATCACATAGACATGACAGGAAGGCGACAGTCTAGCCCCAGGATAAGTCTTGGAGCGCAACGTGATCAGCTGATAGATTAGGGCATATGACACCCCAACCCCAGCGGATGACATTTGCACCTGATGCTAACTCTTTCGGGGTATGCACATAAATAGACCGTTGTATCTTTGATCTAGAGAATACATTGGGGGTTATCTCATCTGCCCTGCACTGCCTTGAACCGACCGAGATACTACCATCCACCATGAACTTGCAATCAATCATCACGATGTTGCTTACCGTCTCGGTAACGAGCGCGGTGCAGCATCAGTACACCTGTACTCTTCCTGCTCTCTAGCAGCAATGGAAAGGAAATGCTAACAAACGAAGCGCTACGAACGACTTCAAATACAGCACATAGAATCCCGGCCCTGAAGTCGGAAACTCGGAACAGAGTGTTCTTGGGCTAGGAGCCGATGAGAATCGTACGTTATTTTATCACGTCAAGGGTGAAGATTGACTGAGTCTATCTAGGCTGCTACACCTGCTCATCACCTTGTTCACATGCGGTGTGTTGTCATGGACGGTTCCCTCAGTGTTGTTCGGATGGAATGTATTGCTACTGTTGCGAGGACTGATTTCACTGGTTCGAGAATACCACATCATGATAGCTAGAGAAGGGTCGGTCATTAGTTTTAATTACACATCGAGATGATATCGTCGGGGATAAACGGCTTCAAGATGCTAATCAATGCCGACAACGGGACCCAGTCCAGGGTGCCATGAATGGTCTCAATCGTGGATCCGCTGTATAGGACTCTAGCGTAAAGCCTCGATTCAGAGGTTTCCCTAAGTATCACCATTAGTCAAGCCTAATCATAAGAAACAGGCATGGAAAAAATAGCGTACCAAATCTCAATAGCAATGTTCGATGCCATTCCCGGCCAGCGCAGCGATCTGATGCCTAAAGCACCAAGAATAGGTCCAATATCGCCGTCATGCACGAAATTATGGCTATACACGAGGTCTGACCTGTGCTGCTGTACGGCCTCCAATTTCCGCACTATTTCTCCGATAAAAAGTCCTTCTACGAGTTGGATGTATTGGGTAGCATTCGGGTTGGTCCGCCACCAATAGTTCCATTCCCAATCGCCGGCGCGGAACACCTCATTTGCCTGGTCGGTTGTCACACAGTCATTTTCATCCTGTACGCGGCAGGGAAGCTCGTAGCCGTTGCATAGCCGCGCCTGGAAGTTGTCGGCAAAGTGGTCAAATGTAGACGTCCAAGAGTCAGTCGCGTTAAACATGGTAGATAAGCGCGTGCGCAGTTGCTCTGTGACGGATAGATGCTCGTTCCATTCTGCAGTGGACTGGATTGAGGAGAGCAGGGCGTCCCGGGCAGAACAGGGAAACCCACGGTCCACGGTATCAATGCCAGAGGCCTGCTGGTGGAGCGGGATCGGTCCGGAGTGCTCAGGGAATATTCCGCGGAGGACTCCACCCGCGGAGCCCTGAGTAAGGGCCGAAGAGCTGGAGCGGAACCAAACCTTTTTGTCGGGAGAGGCAGGAATCAGGCCAAGCTGATCACCATAGACGGCGCGGAGATCCCGACCGTGTTGATAGCCGTCCAACAGACCTCCGATCGTGAGCTGAGGATACTGACAGGATCCATTCACGTAGGTCGCCAAGAATGGATTGGACGGATCGGAATAGGCTCGGCCATAGACTTCCGCCGGCGGGATACCCTGAGCAACTGGCGCTGCGTATAGATGTGGATAGATGCTATCGCAGTTGTAATCTTGGTTCTGTAACGGTCAACGAGTATTCTGGAAAAGGTAACCACAAGTAATCACCTACCTCGCCCCCGGGAAGAATGTTATACGGCGTGCGACGCTGATGGCGCTGGAGATACTCCAAGTAGATGAGACGGGCCGCAACGGAGTGATTGGCGACAAGAGGGGGCAGGGAGTATGTATCCTCGTTGGGATGGGGCATACTACAATAGTTGTATACATCGCCTACGGGGCTGGCGTGGTCAGCTGGCGCGCTGTAGATGCCGCCATACGTCCCGAGGGAGGTATTGGTGATGAAAGTGGTGTGGTTGAGGGGAGGGTAGAAGGTATCTCGCGACGCAAAGGACGGCGTCCCGGAGAGAAGGGCTAGAACGAGGAGAATCATGTCAAGAAGTCCTTCGTATAACGACGGCATGTTATCGCCATTGCACACGTCGGAAGCCAATTTATAGATTCCTCGTCACCCTACCCCTTGCAGAGCTCAACCGGTAGGTACTATTTAACAACACCAAATCGGAATGTTTGATGGGCACACGTGACTGCCAAGGAATTAGTCGATCCTGAGCAGTTTAGTTGTCGCCATGGCAGAGCACGTGTGCAGTGTTCAAGCTTTCTGTGGTTCAACATGGCGCATACACTGATTCTCTTAGTAGTCATAACCGAAGTGGGAGAAGGGAGAAAGGAAGAAGCAAATTAATGAATAAAACACGACGGTGACATTGCTCTAGAACAGACCCCCACGGGGCACCATTGGACATGTCCCCATATTCTGTTCTAGGTTCTTCGCCTAGCAGCGCCTGATGAATGGTCATAAGGGTAGTACCGGTACCTATACTACGTATATTTATATGTCTTGGCCCGCTGCACTGCTGCAGGTCACGTTGCTTTCCGCTTGACCAGAGTAACTCTTGCGTACTACGTCACGGAGTCGGGTAAATTGGACCACTCGTCGGCCTCAGGCAACGGTTTGACCTCTGATTCTTGGTAAGTGGTCAAGTGACCATGCGACCCGTTTGGGGTTAGGGCTCTTGGCGGCCAGATGAGGTAATCGAGGCAAGACTTCATTTGTTTAAGGAACGGCCCACGAGGTTCCGCTGTGGAGTTGCCACTGCCCTATAACAACGGTGTCAGCCGGATTCCCTGTTGCTCTCTGACATGGCGATGGACTCTAGTCCCAATCCTAACTATCATATCGCTAGGGGTTGTTTAGATTGCCAAGGAGAGTGATATCAGAGAGGGGCCCCTTGACAATTCAGTCTGGACAGAAATGCCTCCACTCACCACCAATTAGTCCCTTTGATATTCGCCGTCGGGAGCACCAGGCGAACAATCGCTACTATTTATGAGGAGTCCTTTCCATGGTTATGAGACTGCTAAAAAAACAGGGTCGACTGATCCCCAGTGGATTGCCACCAGGTACATCGCCCTCCATGAACCAATGATGTCCCAACCCACCCCACAGGTGGCCGTCAAATTAATTTCCTAGCCCCAGGGACCGCCAGTTCATGCTGGTCTAATCTCCCAGGGAGTGAGATGGAGCAATGGGCTCTGCGTCCGCTATCGTCCGTTCGCTGGACCTGGGAGTCTTTTGACTTTTAAACTCCCATCAACCCACTTTTTTTCAATTTTTTCTGACATCAATTTGCCTGGATCTTTTTTTGCTGCCTCCTATTTTTTTCATTATCGTTTTTTTTTTTTTTTCTATTTTGTCGCTTTCAATTCTTTGTCCTTTGCTCTTCACTGCGGTTGATCGTGCTTAAAGATCTTAAGTTCATTCCCTGAATCTCTAAAGGCGCCACCGCGAATTTAATAATGTTTTGAACTCTATTTTTTCTTTCTTTCCAATTGATTCATATTGCATGGATGGAGGCGATGCCGATCACTTGTTGGTCTTAATCCTGAACTTGGCTTGATTTTTCTCGTATCTAATATACAATCCCACCCCACCCCACTGCAGCTACTAATGGCGCGGATGAGACTATCTCGGAAAACCACCAATCTCCTGGTGTTTCTTCTACTGGTGACTATCGTGGCCTCGGTCCTCAGGATCAGTCTGCCGGATACTTCCCTCAACCCAGCGACCCTCTACCACCATGCCATCGGCCAGGATACGAACGAACCGGATTACTGGGAATGGGAGACTGTCACCCGTTTCACTCCTCCCAAGAATAAGTTCAGCGCCAGTTCGGGCGGCGATGACGACCACCTGTGTGACACCTTCCCCACCTATCTACTGTCACGATTCCAGGTCGTGCTGAAAATTGGGGCGTCTGAGCCCACCGACCGCGTAGATGCCCAGGTCTCGACTGTCACCCGCTGTATTCCGAACCTGCTCGTCGTCTCCGATCGCGAGGGCGAATTACACGGCCATCGCGTGCATGACATCCTCGCGACGCTTCCTGAATCGTTCCGCTTCAATGTGACGGATTTGGAGCCCTACGAGGCTCTGAAGCGGGGAGATGAGCAAGCGGTGGGGAGCGACGAGGGCTGGTATTTGGACCGCTTCAAATTCCTGCCCATGGTTGAACGCGCCCATGAGATGAATCCGACCGCACCGTGGTATATTTTCCTGGAATCCGATACGTACTATGTGTGGGATAACCTTTTCCGCCTGCTCGATCAGTACGACCCGTCGGAGCCGCTGTATTTTGGTTCGCCATCACCCGGACGGGAGAGTGCGCCAGGCAAGCAAACGTACTTTGCGTACGGCGGCTCGGGATTTGTTCTCTCTGCGGGCGCGATGAAGAGGTTAATGCACAGGCATCATGGTTCAATGGGTCAATACGTTGAGCCATCTTTGAGCCTTCAGTATGAAGATATCATCAAGGGCGACTGCTGTGGGGATTCCGTGCTAGGTTGGGTGCTGTACCAGAAGGGCGTCAAGCTGTCGGGGCTGTGGCCCATGTTCAACCCGCATCCGCTTCATAGCATTCCGTTCGACAACGCGTACTGGTGTCAGCCGGTAATCAGCATGCACAAGACGTTGCTGTCAGACATGAAGGGACTGATCGAATGGGAAAACCGGCGTGATCGCAAGGTTTGTTTCCAATCAATTGTGTTGTGGGCGATGGCTAATTCTAGTTTTCTAGACACCTTTACTCTATGCGGATCTATTCGATTACACGCGCATGGGGACGTTCGACAGCAAAACTGATTGGGACAACGGGGACTGGGGTGGTTTCAGAGAGCCTGACGAATCCCCGGCACACGTCTCAATGGAAGCCTGTCGGATTGCATGCCATAAGCATACAGAATGTCTGTCGTACACCTACGATCACTCCGGCCATTGTATCTTCGTCCGGACCATGCGACTGGGTCATAGTAGGCCTCCCACACAGGAGGTGCGACTCTCTGCCGGATGGGATGTGGAGAAAATGCACAATTGGCGAGCGTCGCATCAATGCGAGAAACCCATGTGGGTGAAGCCGAGTATTACGCGCATTTATTAGAGTATTGTACATCATTGTTGTATTGGGCGTCTGGATGTTTTCGGTGTACATACATTTTACGAAGTTGCCATTTGATTTCCAGCGGTTACGATATAGAGTTCCACGTGTGTACTTTTAACGGATTAGCAGTCTATATTTCACACCAACGTGCTTTGATCCATGCATGAGACCGTATAATGAATACAATAAGATCTGACCACTTTTAGGTGTAAACTAGATGAACCATTATTCCTACTTTTATAAGTATATTCACTCTTATATTAGTCGCGAATCTCAACCTTAGTCCCCGATCTGACCGACAGACCTCCCATGCACAATTGGCCAGCGAAATGGATCCGAAGCGGTGCTAAACCTTGGATCATCTCTGACGACCTATTTTAGGCAACGCAGAATCCCATAGCACTTGATAAATCCTAAAATCCTATATCATTATATGTTGTTGTCACGATGTATAGACATGGGTTTCATGGTCAATTCGATAAGTAGAATGGCCATTTCTCTCATGAATCCTGTTTGCTTCCTCAGATATACATTTTATTTTAGCGACCCGTAAAACAGCTTTATATATGCCATGTCATTTATGATTGTCTATGGCGGCAGTCACAGGAAGCTGTCAGGTTTCCCATATCAGTGTTTATTCCCAAGGCCTGTTTAGATCGCGTTCTGCTGGCCCTTACTTAATCCAATTGCAATACCCACGGATTCCAAGTGCATCCCGAAGTGGTAACCTCCCCATGATTGCGAATAACCATAAAAGACACTGCCAATCCAGCCCCACATCCTAGACCGGACGAAACTCCAAACATAGCCCCCTAGATAAATCAATCCTTACTCACACGCCCAGGCGTACTCAGTCTTATAGTCGATGTAGAGTTTCTTGGAGGTCTGGCCCATTTTGGCGACCAGGGGCGCACAGGCGGTGTTTTTGATGTAGATCGGTCCGGCATACTGGCCAAACGTACCGGCATCCTTGGTGCAGTGTTTCCCATACAGGTCGCACACGCTCACGGACATGTACTGCGCCTTGCCGACATTGTTGTCAAGGAACGCGCACCCCTTTTCCTTGCCGTTGTAGGTGTAGAGCGTCGCGAGTCGCTGCTTGGGGTCTGTCCCCTGTGGCAGAGGTTCTGCCATGTTGAATTTGTATCCTGCTCCGCAGATAGTGGCTGCACGGGCGTCTAGACTAGCCTCGTGTGCTTCTCTGGTGTCGAGGCCCTCAGCCAGGGCGACGGTGGCTGTGGAAAGGAGGGTGATGGCATTGAGGAGCTTCATTGTGATTGTGGGGGAGAGAAAGGACGTTAATCTGATAGTTGGGTTAGGTGCAATTCTGTGGGACTATCATGCGCGGGGTGCCGACGGTGTTTTATACTCCCCTGAAATTACTCGCAAGGCTGAGTGAGGCTCATGTCCCAATATTGGGGATTCATCCCCCGATCAGCGGATAATTCAGCTATACGAGATGATCTGCGGTCCCGTGCGGCTAAGTATAGGGCAAACACGAGGGTTAAATATGCTCTATCTCGACCTAGGATAGACCGAGAAGGTTCTGATTGGGCATTAGCGTGCCGAAATTGGGGAAGGTCACAGAAAGGTGGGTATTATTGGCGGCAGCTTTCTCTCTCCTGGGAATGGGGCGGGTCAGCTTCTCTTGGCCGTCTTGGTGCTATACGAGAAGAGAGGCTCGTATTGATAACTTGGCTGCTTGTGCGATAATTGATATAGAGTGTCCGCTGCTAGGCGAAAGGGCTTGGGGCACCATTCCAGCGTTAGAATGGGTGGTCTTTGGACGAGACATAAGGAGACACAGGATTCTCAATAGCCGATATTCCCATGATTGTATATATATCACGTTCAGGCCCAAGTAATTGCTTACTAACAAGCATGACCAAAGTCGCAAAGCCATTTCCTACTACTGCCCATCATGGACTTGGTGAACCGGCAGACAGAACTGGAATGAGAAGGTGATGTCCTCAGCGAAATTATTATACTCGAACGAGCCGTGAAATATGCATCGAGAATATGACTGGAAGCCGAGGAGCCTCGCCAAGAGTGATGAAAGAGCTACTACTCGGAAATGATACGAGCGGTACCTTGTCCCCAAGCAGATAGGATCGCCAATGCCCCGTACCTTTCAAGGTTATCTCTATCTCCATTAGATGGCCGATGCACATCATGCGCCTCCTACCCAACGAACAGCCTCTACAGATTCTACAAGTTTTCAAGGCAAGGTAGAATGCGCCACCGAATGTAACCAAGCACAGATCCGCTTTCTCGGCAAGCTCCGCATTTATTGACGCGTCCTTACGTGGTGATTTGCTTCTGTCGCTAAAGGCCATCAAAACATCAGGTGACCCCGATGTAACATCGTTCCTGGCTCCGATTTCAACTTACGTTTATCTTACTACTCTAGGAAATGGTTAAAAATGGAATTAGTTAAGGCTATCATTAAAATGTGTTAGTAGGTCTGTGCTCAAATGCTTTCATGTCCGTTAGGGCTTTGGAGGCCCCGTTGGCATAGATAGTGTTGAAGTGGAGTCCGGACCAGGGGGTAAATATTATGTCAAACTTTTTCCAGTCGACGAAAAAGGTGTCCAGATATCGCCCTTCGTTGTTCAAAAAGACGTAGCGAAAGACAATATTGAGTGAATGAACTGTAGATACGACGACGGATATGCTTCCTACAAGGGTGGGAATATATATGAGGCTATCGTGAACGGCACCGCCATAGGGCGGGCGTGCCGAAGGATAATCAACATGACTAAGAGACAAGCCCCAGGCGCGTAAGGCATTAGACCCATCTGTCGAACCATAGAACGAGGGTCTCGCCGCTGTCAGAACATGGTCGACGTTGCGGGGTTGGCAAGGAAGAGTTCCGCGTGGCCCGAGAAACCCGCGGGACTCGATTCCGACGTTCCGAGCGGAAGCATTTTGGCTTGCCTCCATTGGGAAACAGTTACGCCGGCTGCACGCATAATAAGCGCAGCTTGTCCGACCTCTCGTCCTCTTTCTTCCTCAGAACATCATCACATTCCATTAACCATGGCGCCTCATCCCCTTGCCATCCTCTCCGAGGAGGAGACAAACATTGCCCGCGACGTTGTGGTTGCTTCGCATTCGAACGCTGTCCTTCACTTCCGCGAGATTTACTTGTCGGAACCCCCGAAGGAGCAGCTTCAAGAGTTCCTGGCTCTAGAACATGCTGGACGTCTCAGTCCTACCACTCCTCGCCCACCTCGACTGGCGTTATGTCAGTACGACGTGATTAGCGGTGACCGCATCCCAGTCTATCAAGAGGCGGAGATCGACGTGAATACCCGCCAGCGGGTGCGGCACAAGATTATCGGCAAGGAGCACCATGCTGCTCTGACTCTGTATGTTTTGGATGGATCGAGTCACTCTCACAGCAAAGCTAATAGGCACGGACAGGGCCGAATTCGATGTCTTAGTGGAACGCTGTTTGGCTTCCCCATTGTTCCAGGCCGCCATGGCGGACTTTGACCTTCCCAAGGGATTCGAGGTTGTCATTGAGCCGTGGCCATACGGTGGACGTGACTACACCGACCCCAACCGGCGTTTCTTCCAGGCTCTATGCTTCGCCACTAACTCCAGCAAGAAAAACGAGGATGCTAACTTCTACTCTTACCCTCTCCCCATCATCCCAGTGATGGATGCTGTCACCCAAGAAATTGTCCGTATCGACCGTCCTGCTACCGGAGGTAAGGGTGAGGGATTGCACGAGCAGACCTTCACTCGGGACATCATCGGGCATTGCAAGGACTCCGACTATGTGCCAGAACTGCTCCCGAACGGAACCCGGAAGGACTTAAAGCCACTGAACGTTGTCCAACCTGAAGGTCCGTCATTTAAGATCACCAATGAGTCGCTGGTCGAGTGGCAGAAGTGGCGATTCCGCGTCGCTTTCAACCCACGCGAGGGTGCGACGATCCACGATGTCTGGTACGATGGTCGCAGTGTCATGTACCGACTGGCCATCAGTGAGATGGTGAGTAAATTACCGTTGGAATTGCAGATAGGAAAGTTCTGACAGCCGCAGACGGTTCCGTACGCCGATCCACGACCCCCATATCACCGCAAACAGGCTTTCGATTTCGGTGATGGTGGCGGTGGTAACATGGCCAATAACTTGTCCATTGGTTGCGACTGTCTGGGTGTCATCAAGTATTTCGATGCCGTCATCACTGGTGCGGATGGCAAGGCCCAGAAGTTGCCCAACGCAATCTGCTTGCATGAACAGGACAACGGCATTGGCTGGAAGCATTCCAACTGGCGGACTGGCCGTGCGGTTGTGACGCGCCACCGGGAGCTTGTCGTACAGTTCATAATCACTCTCGCAAACTATGAGTATATCTTCGCCTACAAATTTGACCAGGCGGGAGGCATTACGGTCGAGTCGCGCGCTACGGGTATTCTGAACGTGGTCAACATTGACCCTGGCAAGACGAGCGACTATGGAAATGTGGTCAGTGGAGGTGTTCTAGCACAGAACCATCAGCACATCTTCTGTGTCCGTATGGATCCTGCCGTGGATGGGGCGAACAACTCCGTTGTCATTGAGGAGTCACATCCCGTGCCGATGAACGAAGCTACCAACCCCAATGGTAACTTCTACCAGGTCACGAACCAGACGATCGAGCGCGCCACTTATCTAGATGCGGCGCCGCAGTTGAACAGAGTGGTCAAGATGGTCAACCCGAACAAGACCAACCCCATAAGCCAAAAGCCGGTGGCCTACAAATTTACCCCCTTGGCTACCCAAACGCTGTTGGCGGATCCGAACTCCATCCAGGCGAAGCGTGCCCAGTTTGCCCAGCACCATGTGTGGGTCACCAAGTACCGCGACACTGAGCTGTATGCCGGCGGTCGCTACACACTGCAGAGCCAGGTAGAGGTAGAGGGTGTGGCAGACGCCGTGAAGAGAGGAGACGCCGTCGATAACACCGATGTTGTGGTATGGACTACGTTCGGTATTACCCATAACCCCCGTGTCGAGGACTGGCCCGTCATGTAAGTTGAACCACACTGCCTCATTATCGGAAATCAGATGCTAACAAGCACACAGGCCGGTCGAGATCTTCCAGCTCATGATCCGCCCGTCGGACTTCTTCACCGAGAACCCGGCGATAGATGTTCCGTCCGGCAAGAACGCGGCCTCTCGCGTCGTTCAGTCGGAATGCTGCCGGAACGCACATATCTAGGCGATGCAAGTTGGAACGGAAAGGATACCCAAGTTGACGATTTTTTTCTGTTTGTATAGTACATATTTAGCGTTGGATTTGGCAGTTGCTGGACTGCCAGCGTAAATAGCCCTGCTTTGGGCTTTCGAATGATAGAGAGCATTGAACCTGCGAATTCAATTATCGTGCATTTTAACGGGTTGGATCCCCACCGGGGGCGCTTCTCAATTATTTCCTAAACCAGCATTCAGCCTTGTCTGAGAGACGATCGCATTTCTCCTGAGGCTGCGCACTAATCAAAAGCCCCCCCATGCATCTCCTCGTATCGGCCCCGGAAGCACGCTATCCAATGAATCGTCCGCACAGCCACTCCACAATTCGAGACTAAAACATTGGCTTGCATTAGAGTAAATCTACGAATGGAGGCTGAGCCTCCCCATTGCCCCTCCTGGCAATCATCTTTATATTATAAGACACAGATCTCGAAGACGGAAGTTGACTACCATTCTCCCCATTGCATATGCATCGCAAGTTCCACAGAAAATTGTGAACAATATGCTACATCGCTTGCATCATCAACCTGACTGTCCCCTTCATTCAACCCGTTCAACCCGTTCTAGCCGTCCCATCCGTCCCATCCTTCCTATCCACTCCGATTCTAATCTGACTGCATCCTCTGACTCGGAGAGCCTATGCGATCCGTCCGACTTTGGCGACACGTCTGATTCACCCGACGCTCCGGACGGGAGCAAGGGCTCCTCTCGAAGTAAGCGGACCTCGCTGCCACGCCTGCCCCAGAAGACGAAAGTCAAGCCGGGCCATTTGGCATTTAGGAGACCGCAGAGTGACTGCTCTGACGAGAGACGGAAGGGGCTTCTTAAGCAGCTGGAAGACGCAGATGCGAAGTTAGCGGATCTCCGCGCCGAACGTGTCAAAATTATTAAAAGGCTGAGGATCTATAAGAACCGTGTAACATCTGACGCAACGCTAGATGTCTTGCGATGGCAAAGGAAAGAAAGCAGCTTACGCGAAGCAAACAAGGATGCGGTAAGCGAGATAGAGACGACGATTGAAAAGGCGCTGGAAGATCACAAGGCAGAGACGACAACACAGGCGGAAGAAACCCCCCAGGACGTTGATTCCGAGGAAGAGGTGACCACGACATGGTGGAAGGGGATTGAGACAAACCTCATTAAGGCCAAGGAGATCAGGAAGAAGATCCTGCGCGCGAAAGGCATACGAGACGTGTTTGCGCGGGAGTTGCATCTTGAGCCGTCTATTCCCCGCAAGGCCAAGGCCAAGGGTTCTTCAAACAGTGCAAAGCCTCACCGTGGCACGAAGCAGAATCCATTCTCATATGATCCGATTGAGCCTGGTCAATTCAGGATTCTTGTTCTGCATCCCGCGAAGAATACGTCGTTTCCGCTTGTGTGCACACTTCATGCCAAATCTCTCAATGACGATCACAATCCCCCGTATGCTGCACTGTCGTATTGTTGGGGATCAGACTCTGGCCAGCGTCGACTGTTGGTTTTCCCTGGCTCTAAGAAGCAGGCGAATAGCTGGAAATACGTTGCACGGCATGCTACTGAGATGCCAATTCGTAAAAACCTCTTTCAAGCATTGCTTCGCCTGCGGAGAAAGGACGTGCCGATCGCCCTATGGGCCGATGCAATATGCATCAACCAACAGGATGAAAAGGAAAAGACAGAGCAGCTCCAGCAGATGGCTACAATCTACCGCATGGCGGATCAAGTATGTGTGTGGCTAGGCGAGGCGGATAGCGCAGGGAGGAGCGATCGCGCCATGGCATTTATCCCCAAGATTATGGATTTTGCGTTTCTGGAAAGGCTAGCAAGCGATAAAAAAGAGGCTGAGAACTGGTATGCCCTGGGCGAGCTCATGAGAGACCGTTGGTTCTCTCGTCGCTGGGTTGTTCAAGAAATCTCACTGGCCAAGTCGGCAGCAGTTTACTGTGGTGCGAAGACTGTACAGTGGGCAGAGTTCGCGGACGCCGTTTCGATTTTTGTAGCGACTCGGGATAAGATCAGAGAGTTATTCGATTTTGAAACTTGGAAGGAAGGTCCTCAGACGTTAGGCGAAGTCCAGTCATTTGGAGCCAGTATTCTGCTCGAAGCAACGAGCAGACTGTTTTTAAGAACACCGAGTGGAGAGATCCTCCGACCGGTCAAGGGAATCGAGTCTCTAGTGACCTCTCTCAACACATTCGACGCGACAGATCCGCGCGATATCGTATACAGCTTGGTGTCCATAGCCAGTGATACACGAGACATATCTATTTACGTTGACAAGAAAGAAGACAAACAGGCAACTCGATCCCCTCAACTCGTCATTGATTACAGGCTTGATGAGATCGAAGTTTACCAAAACTTCACCAAATACTGTATCGAGTCGTCAGGGTCGCTAGATCTTATTTGCCGCTCTTGGGCGATGCCACCGAAAAAGGCAAAGGGAACGTTGCCCTCTTGGATTCGGCTTCTTCGCGACTCCGAGTTTGGTGAGCCAGAAGAAGTCTATGAGGGGCGAAAGAATGGGGAGTCTCTTGTAGGGCCCGTTGGGTATTCACGCTACAACGCCTCTGGTGGTATGCGGTTCCAGCCAATAACACCAAGCACAGATGGCCATGGCTCCTGCCAACATGACAGCTCAACACTGGATGCGCAAAAGGATATAACGTCCGCTGAGCAAGAGATCATCCAACAGAGACCATCGACCTTGTGGGTCAGGGGGTTCAAGCTGGCTAGCATTCAAGGTGTATCATTGGTGAATGCACCAGGCCTAATCCCACGAACATCCCTGCGAGATATAGGTGGCTGGCCGGGCATCAACAGTAGCCCCGAAAGTGTACCAGACCACCTATGGCGAACGCTGATAGCCGATAGAGACTCTGACGGTCAGATCCCACCTGCCTGGTATCAAAGAGCGTGCCTGCGATGCTTAGATATTGCCGATACATTCAACAATGGAGACCTCAATGTCGGCCAGCTTCTGCAAGGCCCATCAGATATGCTTCGCGGCTACCTCACGCGAGTCCGTAATATTACCTGGAACAGAAAGTTCTTTAAGGCAGTCATGGGAACTCCTCAAGGGGATGATGTTACTCGTGAAAAATTAAAATCGGAAAATGCGGACGACGTGCCGACCCCACAGAGCGCAGATGATGCGGAGATTGTATCCGATGATGAAACTCCCGAGAGGCTAGATGTGGAAGATGGATCCTTTCGTACCGAAAATGATCTTTTCGGACTTTGTCCACCAGGCACAAAACAAGGGGATTTCATTTGTATACTGTATGGTTGCAGTGTACCAGTGGTAATAAGGCGATTGTCGAGTGCATCGAACCAACATTGTTTTAAGGTGATCGGTGAAGCTTACGTGCATGGTAAAATGGATGGCGAGGCACTAGTGGATTGCAAGAGTGGCAAGACACTGGGCTCAGAGGAGGCCTTTGCCTTGATATAGTACCTTTGCTTCCTCCATCTTGCTCTCACAAACGATGCTGTGGACAACACGGCTTATCATGATTGACAATAGCCAAGCGTGTCCGATCGGAAGGCCCAAGATATGTCTGATGGGCTGACCTAAGATTCTGAAACATGATTAAACTGTTGTTTTTATATCCGGCCTGAGTTGATATTATTTCAAGAATGTTTAGCTGTTGCTATATTTACTAAACTACTACTGACGTTAACAATGCAAACGAGTTTATCCTAGATGTATAAATCCTCGAGTAAGAATGACAAACTTTTAGTATATTGGTATTTCTTATATATTCATTGGGTTATTTTTATTTCCACTGTGGTATTACCCTGCGCCCCTAAGACATCCTATCATATTTGTGGCCAGTCTTCAGGAACTGCAATACGCATCACTGCCACAACATTTCAGCATAATCGGAGTGATCATGCAAGCCATTATAAAATGCAGCGGTCCCATCGTCCGCGAGAACTTGCCGTAAGAAACTTCTGCCCCCGGGATGGTCTCCCATGAAATCAGTTGTATCATGTATCATGACATTAATGCATACCAGACAACGACTGGTATTAGCCTGGTCAATATATTCTGTCCATCGCATCTTCGGAAGGGTTGAAAGAGCCTCCTCGTGGTTCTCCTCCACATACTCAAACGTCTCCCTATCCCGGGCTGCTCTTTCTTGCCCCCGCGCGCTCTCTCAATTTCAACCCCAGTGGCCAT
Source organism: Aspergillus bertholletiae (assembly GCA_009193595.1). NCBI lineage: Eukaryota > Fungi > Ascomycota > Eurotiomycetes > Eurotiales > Aspergillaceae > Aspergillus > Aspergillus bertholletiae. The sequence goes on from ML736170.1 coordinate 166,661, forward strand.
TATTGGGTTTCTGGCAAGACCAAGCCGACACTACAGCAGTATCATCCACTTGGTTAGGTCGGCTTCGTACCACTGCAATCCGTTGCGAAAGTCCGTTGGGAAAGTATGATGTCAACATCTGTAGCGACATTTCGAAAACATAAACTTCCACCATTTAGACATGTCCATTCAATCTGATGGCCAGGTCGGATCATTAATAAATAGTTGGGTACCAGGGTACATTACCATAAGAGCTTCAACTGTGGCATTATCCCGAACCAATATTTTTTTTTTCCAGCAGTATGATGTACGCCTGGGTTTCCAATCTACCGCGGAAAACTCAATGATAGCCGAACACAACCCGCAATGAGGCCTTCCCTGCTTCTAGAGTACGACTTACCTTATGTGGACACAATATACTTTTATGTTGACTGAGCTCACCAGTGCCACCACCACTCGCTGGTCTATCCTCTAACGCCATTTCGAAGCACTTCTGAAATGCTCCCATATTATGACAGATGTTGATATCAGCACTGTATGATATGCCCTAATCGAGAGGTAATTATAGTTACTGTAGGTATCTATTGGAAGCCATAGGATTATGGCTGGGGAAGCAATGCAGTATAATATTACAGTCTAATAGATTTACATACCGGCCATTATCAGTATACAAAGCGAGGGGTACTGGACTTGACTCTCAATCCACCTCAAATCTTCAGCAGAGCACCTCTTACGGAACGACTCAACTGCGCAGTCCAGAGTGTTTTCTCGTTGAGAATGAATAGCAGGCCATTACGGCCGAAGGAAAAGTTGGCCGCTCCGTCCTTGATTAGAATTTTCCCCAGGAGCACGCCGCCTGTCGACCAGACGTTGATTCCGTCTCCACAGCCGGCATACACGTTGCCTTCCATATCAAGCTTGACTCCATCTGGGGCACCGGTATCAGCCATCGCAAAAACACGGCGATTGGTGAGGAACTGCTCCCCGTTGATGATGGAAACGTCAAAAGCGTAGCTAATGCAGCAGATTAGTTTAAGCAAAATCAATAATAAGGAACTAGAGCAGGCAAAAAGACATACATTGTAGATGGCGCCATCGGATCAGTGGTACCATCGCCATGAGCATAAGCCGTATCTGTGATGTACACTGTCCTCTCATCTAGCGAGAAGGCAATACCATTCGGGCGTTGGAGTCCATCGGCAACGACGCGAATATTCTTTGTGACCGGGTCGAACCGATATACTTGGTTTGGTAGCTGGGGCTTGGGGCGGAAGCCTTGCGTAAAACCGTAGCTGGGGTCGGTGAACCAGATTGACCCATCGCTGTGCACGACCACATCATTGGGGGAGTTAAATTCCCGACCATAGAAGCCACTGACGAGCAAATTGGCCTCGTATGGAGCGCTAATTGACATTTGGTACAAGCCGCTCGTTTCAGTTTGATTTCCCTGACCGCAGAAGAGGATCCCGTCGCCATGGTTTACAGCTCCATTTGGCATTGGAATGGTCGTCTTGATGACCTCGCTAGTAACGGGCTGGCTGCTGACTTTGACTTTGGAAATCTGAATGGTCGACTGGTTGGTGACTGGGTCGGTAAATATGTTGCTGGTCAAGAATAGCTCGTCGGCAGAAGGGATAAAGACGCTCGCTTCGTGCGCAAATGCAACATCATCGTTCTTGAGGAGGGCCTCTACTTTCGGCGACGAGCCGATAATGTTCATAAATCTGTCATCGTAGATTTCGAACGCAGAAGGAATCTGTGAGATGTTTACCGGATGGCCCGGGAAGGTCAAATTGCTCGCCATGGCGAATGGAGTTTGGGAAATATGCGACATCAAGGCCTCGGGGGAATACGCACCTTATATCTAGCCACGGCACAGAACCACGCTAGTGAATGCTATATCGACTGGATTTCCTATTCCAGGTTAATGGTCGATCAGTCCCATTCGATTAGAACAGAGGGTCCACTTCCCAAGACTGACCTCTCATCCATCGCGGATATTAGTACCCTCCGAAGTTCTTCCGTGCAGATCAGTAGTTGTGATATTCTTGATCTGTGATATAAGCAGGAATCTCTAAATACGCGCTGAATGGGTCCAAAATAGCAACGTTATTTGATACAGCAAAGACTGACTGCAGGGTTGTATGCCACGATGAAAATGCCATTTACAATTCCACCTCGCGCTGGGTCAAGTGGGTCCATGCACGTAAAAGCGGAGACTTCTCTAGTTTTCTAGTGTCATCCTGTTCGGTGAGCGAGGCTTTAAGAATTTAGGATGAATCTCGATCATACGCTTGGGTAAGTAGTAAGGGTTTGCAAGCACCAATACGGACACGTCGTCCTTCCCAGCCCTATACTGTGTGTGCCACCTTTCTTGGCACTGTTGAGGAACGAAATAGCCATTGACCTACTATATTATCCTAGATGTCGTAAATAGCAATAAGATTGTCTAGACGGTTTATTCCACCTTCATGAGTAAGATCTGGCACTGGTATTGTAGAGTTGCATGAGTATCTACCGAGCTGGTGATTTATTCCTCTCTCTTTTATATCCTAGTCGGCATTCGAGTAATACTCAGTACAGTCTGGGGCAGATTCAAGTCGAGCCTTGGACTCTCCCAACATATTAGAATCAAGACCCTTCCAGCTATTGGTGATATGGGCTACTGTTACTTTTGGATTTCAAACGCTATTATATAACAGTAGCAAATTAAATCCACGTGCTTTACATTTCGGTCGGGGAAAGAAGAAAAAGAACCACATTGTAAGGATCATGGACATAGTAAAGGGATCTGAAGTGCGATGCAAAGAATGTAGGGATGGTTGAGTCTTAGCACCCCACGGGGAATATCTAGACTCCAAGACGAGTGAAATCGTCTCAATTGCTGTGTTTTTATTATCTTGGGGGAACGAGTAAACGCGTCAACATATCTAGCTGATATTTCAACAGATTGACTGGGCATTTCAGCATACCTGCGGACTAGTATATCAACATACCTCCTAGATGGTATGTAGGGGCTTGTTTAGCTCCTTGGAATGCTGCCAACATAATTCACAACTATAGGAGAGTGTCCCTCAATGCTTCAGCTCAGCCTACATAGTATAGAATAGTCCGTACTTTATAAATAATTGCAACTACCGCTACTATTACATTCTATCCTCTTACCTTTGGGTATCAATTTTATGACATACCTTGCCTGCAAATCACTACTTTTGGACATCACGTTCTTTTGACATAGTTTTGGAACCCTATCTACTATTTGGATGCCTTCCTAACATATATTTCCACTGGTATGTCTCCTATAGTATTATATTTTTTGTTTTGAAATTTATTTCTCTAATGCTATCCCTAGGACCTAATCTCCTTGAAGCAAGAAAACCACCGATAATATGAAGGTGTTGACTATCCTCTCTACAGCTATCTTTGCTACGTTTGTGCTAGCGGGACCTTTGAAGGAGGGTAATAATCAAGCTGAAAAACGGAACCCTTCAGGTTTTGATATTTTTGATGTTTTGTGTGATGAGTTGGGCTGGTGTTAGCTTCCACCAACTCATTTCCCGCCTTGGCATAGGTTTTCCCTATTCAGTTTCATAGGTTTCCCTGTACTGTTATGTGAATGCAAAGGCCCAATATGGGAATTGCTCTACTTTCTCTGCAGTAGATATATCATGTGCACACCTCCCGACCACTCTTCCAGCCACCACACTAATCGATTTCAAACAACTTCAACTAATACAGTCATTCCAAAAGTTTCACCACAGTTGCAGAATAAAAGGCTAAATGCCCTCATGATCAACCTCTCTCGTCGCCTGCAGGACAATGCGAATTTGATCGATGCCCAAGATAGTCTTTTCCTGGCCTGCAAGAAGAGTAGCAATTTGAACAACGTTTTTTATCTGCCGTCCGTTCATAGGCAGCACTGCCAGTCGACTGTATGCATCATCCGTTAAAGTATTTTGATTGTTGGACCGATTGACAAATTGTCTCCATATCTGTTCCTTTGCGTGCGTACCAAGCTCTGGATAGTGAAGGATCAAGTGGATTCGACTCTTAAAGGCCCGATCGATGATATCAGCACGATTGGATGTCATTATCAGAATACCACGATAGTATTCAAGCAACCTGCAACATAGGTTGGTCAGTAAGTGTGCGGTTAGTGCCTAATCAGGGGTTGGTTAATACCGAAGAAATACTGCAACAATCTCGTTGTGTGCTAGGTACTGGATAGACCGCTCTTGAAGAAAGACATCGCACTCATCAAACAAAAGGACGGCATCCCATTTCTCAGTAAGCTGTAGGATATAGCTGAGACGGTTCTCAATGTTCTCGGCAGTCTGACCCAACTCTCCAGCGCTCAACATGTAAAGAGGCTTTTGTACCCGATCTGCAACCGCTTCGGCAGTGAGTGTCTTTCCCGTCCCTGGCGATCCCACCAGAAGCATTAAAATACCAAGGCCTTTGCCCTTGATCACATCGTCAAAGGCCTTCTTGCTAGTTGCTTGGCCCTCTACAAAGGAAAGAATGAGGTTTTTATAACCGGTCGGCAGCATTAAATGAGAGAACGCGTCACTATTCCATGTGATGGACGTGATTTTGGTCACGTCGAACATGCCCCATGTCTTCATCTTGAGCGAGTAGCCTCGAACATGCGTGTTACATAGCAGGAGTTGCTCTTCGGTAAGTTCTTGAACTGAATGAAAGCGGTTATTGTCTTACAACGAAAGAGGAACATTAGGGCGACCGTGGCATACCTTTTTCTTTGCTTTTTGGCCTTTCCTGTTCACTAGGTCTAAGGGTTCGCCTAGTTCTGGTGTACTGGTCTCGCAGATCAAAATCATCAAATTCATCTGGTAGATGGTTGGTATCTGAAATCTGGAGTGAAGGTGCTATGGAGTCATCGTCAAGAGCAACTAGGCCGCCGTTCTCATCCGGATTTTCATCAAAATAAGACTCAGCGTCTATGATGATGCGACCATCAACCTGTATAAAAAGAGGCTGTTAGTATCTGGTTCTCTAGTGAAGCGAATACGAGGTCGACAAACATTGCGCTCCACCTTTGAGTCCCCTTTTTTCCACAGCATCACTCCAGTGTATGCCTTGTAATGAATTCCGTGAAGCTCGTGGAATATTCGACCGCGAGCAATAGCATTCAACCGTACATTGTCTTTTGAGCAATGAAAGGATTCAGGAAAAGCAAGGAACTCGGCAATACGGAAAGTACCAGTAAATTCGAAAATGGGAAGCTGGACGTTGCCATATCCGAATTGCTTCCCGTCCCAGTCGATGCATTTTGCTTGGATTCCGAAGTATTGTTCCTTTGAATCGTATGCAGTGCCATTGACGATGAAGAATCGCTCGCCGAACACTGGGGCAGTGACTATTCGGCTACCAGGCTCAAAGAGCGCCCAGAGAAGTCGATACGTGATCACACCTTGACGGACGTGATCCTCAATCTCATCCATATCATCCTTCAATTCATCGTTAAGCACATCATACAGTAACTGCGTATACGCAGCAGCGTCTGGGTCTTCCCGCTTTTGTCGCTCGAGGGTCTGAGAAAAACGCTCCCATCGGTAATAAAATGAGTGAAAGGGAGCCTTGAAGACCAACTTCTTCAAAGACGCAGTGATGCCCGTAAATCCCTCGAAGACCTCGCCCAGTGTTTTCTTCAACGATTGACTCTGTACGACTATGGAATCAATGACCAGCGGTTTTTCACCGTCGTGGTTCTTGCCCATGCGTACCACAAGAGCCTTTTGTTTAGTCTCAGGTTGATCTTCCACATCCATGCGCAGGTCATCGGGATACTCCTCCACCCAGTTTTTGCAACAGTGACACTTTGGTGGGCCTTCATACAAGGTTTGAATAACGAGTTGAGAGCCTTCGGGGGGTACATCATCCTCCTGCACGGTCTCCGTTGCAGTCTCCCCCTCTGGCTCTGCTGGATCCCTGCCTTTCAACCCCGCAATCGCGCTAGACAATGATGCTGCGCCAGTCAATGCAACCGGTATCTCCACACCATCGTCACTTGCATGATGACTTTCACTTGCGCGCATACTGACAACCATCGATGAATGATCCAAGGCTTGTTAAGGAAAGGAAGGTAATAATTGGTAACGGGTTAAGACGAAGCTGCAAAAATCCTAAATATTCGCTGCCGGGCTTGTATTAATCTACAGCCTCGTTTGAATTAGCGCTTACCTCCCACCACGTACCACCCCACCAAAACAGGAAAGGATGGCCATATGATTGGTCTCATTCGCGTTACATCTAGCCGCCTTGACATCCTGATCAGCTCCATCATGGGTTAGGGGTTGACAGCGAGGCGCACCGTGGCCGCAACCGGAATTTGTACCAACTACACAATGGAAGGCGACTTTTCCCTGTCGTTTATTGCTGATCTGGGAGAAAGCCCAAGTGACGAACATGTAGACAGGGCCTGGCAGAATAGAATATTCCCTTTACTCTGCACTGCCGATTGTGAAACCAACTGGAGGGTCCTGGCTGACCGAGAGGGACTATTCGTGACTTCATCTGGTACTCGCTGTCGTGTTGAGCCTCGACCTCACCATGCAACGAGATTTTCAAACCGTGACATACCGGGTGCCGAATGCCGATCTCCATTCTTGTATGAGGCCCTCGTTTTTGCGAAAGTAACCTACCAGCTTTGGTCGAATGAGAGGCGACAGGTTGCCAAAGCACCAAGTCAAGTCGATCGACGATTGTTCATGAATCGATTTGTGTCGAAACTCCCAGTACGATGGCGTACCCTCATTGTCCACTTTGACTTGCACCTGTATAACGACCACGCCTTTCCGGATTTACGGGTCTCGGGGTCTGACCTCTACCGTCCACTGAAATCTCCACTGAATACTCGGCTCATTACATTGCTTCCAAATAAGAACTTTGCTGCTCCTATTGAATGCACTGTGGATGAAGCGGAGCTAGGTTCCGGCCAGGAATATGAGGCGCTGTCCTATGTCTGGGGTGATCGGTCTTCCCCAAGATCCATTGTGCTGAATGGCAAGGCGATTGAGGTTACAGTGAATCTGGAGGCAGCAATTCGACATCTGCGGCCAAGAGAAGGACTGCCTCGGATAATATGGATCGACGCTCTGTGTATAAACCAATCCGATGTTGCTGAAAGAACAGAACAAGTGGCTCGTATGGATAATATCTATCGACAAGCTGGTCGGGTGATCATTTGGCTGGGGCGGGAATCTAACACGAGTGCTCTGGCATTCAAAAGCTTGATCGCTGCCAAGGAATTCATGCAGGGGCGAGAGAAACTGTTTTACTCGCAGTACTTCCTCAACTTCCCTTTCCAGCATGAGCCATACTGTCCCGAGTGTGATGGTGTCCCGCATGAGATGCCAAAAGGCCTTGCCCCGGCCCTTTCCCATGTGCGAGGAATGAATGAGATAGTTCAACACGCCCGAGATCCAGATAGCATCCCTCAGGAGTGGAAGAACCGACTTATAGAAGGCACCGAGGCTCTGGTAAATGTGCTCGATCGCCCATGGTGGAGGCGAGTCTGGGTTCTGCAAGAGGTCATTCTGGCACATAATGTGACGGTGCAATGTGGTGCCCAAATTATCGATTGGGCCGCGTTCCAGGCTATTTTGTATACCACCATCCGGCAGGCAAAGCGGCGAAGAGCTCATCAATTTGGCTACAGTCCCGAAGGAAGTCTTCGCGCCACGCTGGTCAATGAAAGCCTTCTGTCCAAGGCCACCAACACCTTTGCTTTCTTCTGCTTACAGCATAAGTCGAACTTTTACGAGCAGGTCGGCACTCTCTCTATGGCTAACCTTCTCTCACTTACCGGGTCTTTTGAGGCTACAGATCCTCGCGATAAGATATTTGGCTTGCTGGGCCTGCTTCCTCCACACAGTCCGGAGCGTTTGGCATTCAGGCCAGATTATACAGCTAACACCCGGAGACTATTCATTCAGATTGCCAAACACTTCATCAGCACCACGCAGAAGCTCGATGTGATCACCGCACGGCCACCCCTGCCACATTATGATGTGTTCCAGCCGCAGGGCCAAGGGACGCCATCATGGGTGGCCGACTGGAGCCTCCCGCAATGCTGGCCACTCAACTCGATATGGATCAGCGCATTCTCTGAGCTTTCAACCCTCCATCTCTATATGAAACACTCTAGTAGGAAGCATGAACACGACACGGATGTAACAGACCAAAACCACATGGCAGGAGATACCCTTCAAGTATTTAATGCGAGCTACTACGATAGATCACCATTTCCCTTCCAGTTTTCAGCCTTTGATGAGATCTTACAAGGGCGGGGTATCACAGTCGATACGATTGAAGAGGTCGGCTCTCCGTGGGATCTGTTTATGTCGTCAGGCCAGTCTTCAGGCCACGTGGAGCGGCATATACCCCAAGAAAGAGCTTATCAAAGACAGAGTACAATCATTGAAAGTTGGAAATCTGTGGCTCGGGTAACGGGTGAAGAATCATACCCTTGCAGAGGGCAAACTCGGGCGGAGGCATTCTGGCGGACGATTTTCTTAAACCGAGAGCGCTCTATCGGCGGATCCAACAGCGTGTTCTCTATTAATCGAATCCCTGCCGACCTCTCTGCTAAATCTCCCATTCAGCCTCCTTCCGAATTGAGCGGGTCTTACAACGGTGCATCGGTCACAATGAGAGGTCTTAAGATGGAATTTCCGCCTAGCAGTGCGGAAAGCGAGGAGGAGCTCCTGGCGTACCTTCAGCATGAAGTTAACGAAACGTGGTCATTTGGGAGATTGAATTTGCATTGTAGTAATCTGTGCATGTTCCGGACAACAAAGGGGTATATAGGATTATCTCACCCCAACACAAAGTCGGGGGATAAAGTTGTGGTTCTTTTAGGCGCGGCAGTTCCAATGGTTCTGCGGGAGTACGCAGAAGGGCATATTCTAATCGGGCAAAGGTAAGCTCCACTAGTGTTAATAGGTACACTATGCTTGCCATTTACTTACTGATCTCTTTGTTAGTTATGTTCATGGTATCATGGATGGGGAAATTATTCAAATTGAAATAAGCGAAGGTCGAGGCCGTGAGCCTTGGGACTTTGAACTATTTGACATCATATGAGTCGTACTTCTAGCGACAAGGCCTTGTACCTCTCCTGGATCCCAGGTCTGATCATTGCATATTTACACCGTTGTGCAAGCTCAGGTCTCCTTACCGCATACTTCTTGCAGATGTTGGCATGGGTTTTTCTTTTTCTTTTTTTTTTTTTTTTTGGTTCGAAGATGATCTAACCCATCCGCAGAGCACCATTGTTACCCACTATGTTTAACCAATACAAGCCTCTTTTCTTTCCATAGTTAGTTTTTGATCTTTTGGAATTATACTTCGAAGAATTCCCTGTATTTCAATACGCTTGATAATCTGTAACTACCATGCCGTTCCCTAGTATGTGATCAGATATGCCCTAGTGGACATATGACTGTAACATGATGCAGAGGGAAGATCTGGGGTGGGAGGTGGGCATTTTATCAGCAGAAGTTCCGGAAGTCTATAACCGTGCGCCCGGTGGGCTCATATTGAGGCTGGTCATAGCGATGGTAGTTCGCCGGATGCCAGGATTTTCCCTTCAAGCTGATTAACAAGTAATGACAAGAGTCAATTTGGCAAGAGATGGTTTGAATTTTATAGTTATGATCCACAACTCTTCGGCATCATGTGATACCCCATGTCAGACTCCTCGACATGACAGTGGGTTAATAGCCGGTCCAATACTATAGAGAAACATGAGCGGCTCCAGTGAAACTGAGTCTATGGCGGGCGGTCGCGAGCTGACGAACATATCTTTATATGTCAGACGGTGAGTGAACAGAAGTAAACAAAAATGGGAAATGGAATAGAGAAAGGGAGAGAGAGATCATAAAAGCAACCGTCATCAACGTCGTGGGGTGCCGGAGAGAGAAGATCCTCCCCTGGTTCAACAACTTCGTCGGCGTGTGGTTCACCGGCTTGTTCGTCGTCCTCTCCTTCGCGTTGCTGATCTCGGTCGGAGTGAAGATGGGCGACGTGCAGTTGGTGTGTGCACAGATGACTTCGACGGCTTCAAAACATGGACCTCAGGCATATATCTATCTACATGACGCGGTTGACGAGAAATGTTGATCGTCGCAAGTGGGTCGTGTTGTGCCAAGCTTAGCCACTACCCAGCTTATGTATATGCCTGTGTACGTCCCTCCCCTCTCCTTCCTTGACGCATCAGAGCTGGACAATATCGGTCGTTCTTCCCAAGGCTGAAGCTATTTTGGGTTGCCTGCGCAGTAGGTTACACGGCGTTCAGCTAAACGGCGCGCAATCTGGATGGCTTCAGATGATCATAGCTGCTGGTGGTTCATTTCACAGCGGCGGTCATGCAGTGTAAGCCTTTTTCGGACGGGTGATTCTGACATATCCACCCGATTCGAGCATAAACCCCTATGGGTTTGTAAATTGAATCTGCAATTTGCATCAGGGCCGACACATCCGATGATCCCCCGACTGGAGTTTGCGGTCGGATACAACCCAGGGAAACCCTATTTGACTGGGACATGTCACAGGGCTGTGGGAACGTCTTGCCCGATACGTATACCTACAGGATGACAGGGAACACTAGTTTTGACATGGTTCTCGTTGAACCAGCTATGTGCACCGTACAGGCATGGGGGCTGGATGGATTCTACTAACCATGAGCAGACGAGGCTGGCTGTGCCTCGACCACGTATCTCCCTCCGAGCGGTAGGGATCAAACGCCAGGTATTCTGAGGAGCAAATATGCACGGCTTCATTGCTTGAGTATATATCTCAACTGATTAAGGTAAATAGTATATTAACGAATTTTTCTACAATGAAAAGATATTGGAATCGATATCGAAAACAGCCCACACCGCTGGCGGTTCATCGGGCATCTCATCCTTTGATGCCACCGAGCTCCACTCCTGCATTGATGACATGGCGCGTTCTCCATCAACTTTCTCGCATAATGTGGCACGCAGATCCAAACCTGGAGGGTAATTTAGCTTCACGATCGATCAGATGTGGATGGGGGGTTGGAAAAAGTCCATATATAGTATGTTCGCGGCAATGGCGGACACTGAGTTCCTCGTTTCACGCAGCCGGACAGCAGAGCAATCCTCTTTCGCGTATTAAATCAACTATTACGTTTGGAGATGGGCTGGTTCCCCGTGGACTTGGACTCGGAGGAGCCCAAATGGCATTTTGAGATTCTCATTCTTCTCGCGGTCATTGGCAGCTCTGCGACGCAAAAGCACATGCCCGCCATCACAGCCTCAGCCTTCGGCCTATTTCCTCGTCTTTTGCCAGCCCCCGAGGCACTTCTCGATACTCGCCGACTGTATCGTCTGCCATCAGTCCAAAATGTCGACATTATTGGAATACGCTCCGGTGTCGTGTTCACGGAACTGAATTACTTCGCAAATCTACTACACAAAATTGAAGACCTCAAACCATATGAATTCCGAACCTACAATCTCTCCTACAACCTCCGTGATGATATCGAAAAGTCCAAACCGAGCAGACCAATCCGGATCAAAACCATATCCTTGTTAAACATCATTACAGTTTTGTCTATTTTCATGTCGGTTGGTCTGTTAGTCTTCGCGGGTGTCATTCATGATGGCGTGGCGCTCGTGGGAGTCGGCACCATGGCCCTATCCACTAGCGCCGCGAGTCTGTCGGCATACTGGTCTCCAAAGCTATCGGAACGGACCCAGAACGCGGAGGTCCCTCCTGCAGATATTGTGATTCGCACTCGGAGCGGAGCGCTTATTGTGGTACGGGGCGATGAGGATGTGATACGAGAACTATACACGGGTATGGATTCCTGCCAGTATAATCTTCCGGAAACAGCGCGCCAGATCTTTCTGGCAGCAAGCACACTGCTCCTGATGACATCGGTGATTATGTTCAGCAATAGCAGCGAAAGGATGCAGATCGCAGTTGGTGCTGCGTATTTTATCCTCAACGTCCTGTACTGGGGGTTAGCATTGTTGGTTGAGCCCCGTGGTGTCTGGGATATGAGTAGGTTTGAACTTGACAATTTGACGAAGAACGATGATTCAAAGAATATGACCGAAGTGTTGTGGCTTGCCATTCGGGAGACCGAGTCGATTAAATGGGTGAGGTGGGCGAATATAGCACCGAAGATACACGCCTGGGATGATTGGCTAAACGAAGCGCATAAAAACGCCTTGCGTAGAGATGATGGCTGGGATGCAGTGGGGAGAAAAAATGAAATAATAGCGGAGTATCTACGCAACCAGAACGGCGAGGTCAAACACAGCGCAGTAGACATAGACCACTGAACCTGTGAAGAATCCACTCTGAAAGTGGCATAGATTTCTCCCTGCGTTACACTATTATCTCCACTATTGGCTCGCTCATATGTCATTTAGTAGTAAATGACTCTTATAATCTTACCGCCGTGGGCTAGTATCGTGGCTTATCTTCTTGTGCATTGAAGAAAGTTATACTTCGGGGGCATCAGGCGATCTTAGCGTAAATTTATCAAATGAGATTCAGAATCGTCATGACCGGTCCGGTACTAGCTGTCATTTCAGGCTGCGAGATTGCCAGGTCATCGGCGTCAAAAGGTAACGATCATTGGCCAGTGTGTACACCTGGCGTCAGTCTGTACTTTCTATCAGTCCCTGACTCGACCAGCAGCAAGTTATAACACCGGTCGTCAGATATAATTAATTAACGGCCTGCCAGTTAATATAAGGAGCAAATATAAAAGTCTTTGAACACCTCACATATTGTGAAGGTTTCTTCGTTCAACCAGAGGCTGAGCTGTGTTTTAGCGCGGGAGGCGGAGTCGAATTTAAATGTAACTTTAGTAGGGTTTTTCTCCCTCCATAAACTACATAAACCCCTCCTCTTCCTCCAGTGCGCTGGCTGACGGCCCAACCCTCCGTCTTGACAGCCTTGCGCCACAATCAAAACATCGCCATGCCGAACAATACGATCCACTCGACGATTGATTGCATTATCAGCTGGCTGCGACGAGTGAAAACCTTCGATAATCGATCACAATTAGCGGAGATCATCCGTTCCGGAAACCTCAAAAAGTTGAGTGACGAGCAAGCCGTGCGGCTTTTGTACCGCCAGTTCGAACCCGAATTCGATCGGCTGAAGCATGTTGATTACACCCTCGAGCAGGGCGACGGAGATTTGATTAAGGGAAGTTTGGGTAGAAAAGGCCGCACGCCGTCGCAATTTCTTTTTCGTCACGATTTCGCTGAAATAAATCGCACCGTGGTCAACTTTCTCTCTTTGAAATGGCTCCTGGAGGATAACCATCGGGCATTTACTGCGAATCAACCCAGTGTTGTAAAGCTGTCTGAAACAACGTTCAAAGACTTTCGCGATCTAGCCCGGGATATTTTGAAAACAACGGATGATATACTGGCCTTGGTCGTATCGTTGGTACTTGGCGACGTGGGGAAGGACCCCCATCTAGAAGAAGATATTATTCAACAGGGGGGGTTGTCCAAAAATCTAAATCATGACGAGGTCCTGGCCAGCGCAATTGCGCTGCATATGTTTGACAAGCCTCTAGGCTTACTCTCAGGAGAGAAGCGAGGTGAGGTGATTCTAGGGGTCAAGGTCGGCGCAAAGCTCAACATTCCACAGTTGACACAAGGCGAGAACGTCCCAGGCAGTTTGCAAAGTATTCTCATGCTGCAAGACCATGAACAAGCATTTAACCTGAAGTATCTGGAAATTATGCTGGATGTATCGGGCGCCGGTGGTCATGTCGACGCACGTGGTGCCATTCGCATGATCGAGCCGGTCTGCCAGTCGTTCTTATCCGCGTATCCGGTATTGAAGAATATTATCACAGAAAAGTTGCCTGTCCGCGATGCATATAACATGGTCTTGCACAATCGGGGTCAGCTACTAGCCAAACAAGACTTTCATGCGTTAGACACAAATAACCCCAGCGAGCGGGCCTTCCTCCGCCTGTGTGCGATGGGGAGAGTAGCCGATAAAGATCTAGCTGAACTATTTGAGAAAGCATTCCGAGGCCTCGAGCCACGCATAAGAGAAGAGCTCATCAAGGGGTTGAATGTCGATGGCTGTGATGGAGAAGATGCGGTAATTCTCTACTACATGCCTGCGATTTTCGCAGAGGCATTAAGGGTCACCCGCTCTGCACCAGATTGTAAGAAAATCCAAGTTCTTCAGAGCCTCATGTCATTCATGGAGCGAACATACACGAATGCAGAGCGTGATGTAGGACATCCCGGCGCTATCGTTGAGCGTGACGTGTCCCCAGCCAAGGATTATATACAAAGAGAGGGTTTCCTTGACGATCCTACCATTTTGAATCAATGCGTTCTGCCAGTAAAAACATATTAATGCAGGTTCTCTGTACTTTTGCTTCCCCTTGAAGCCACCTTCATGTTAAGGTTCAACCCGCTTTAGGTTAACCGTCATTCAAGGGTAATGAGAAACGAACTCATGACTTTGAACTCCTCTTCCTTCAATTCTTTCCGAACTGAAACTCGTGCCTCGAGCTATTCGTCAACTTATATTCGGCTTTTCTTCGATACGGCCTTGCGCATATTGGTTTATAATAACATCGTCGCGTTTACTGTGTATCTGGCTTAGGAGGGCGGCAATTTCTGATGTTTGTTTTTAATATAATGGTCAATTTGAAAAGAAATATTAATTGTTCAAGTACGCTTGGTGGATACTTGGGTCAATTTCATGAAAAGAAACACATGTTACTAGTCCTTTATCTAGTAGCGATAAGATAACCTAGGTGGAGGATGCGATAAGATAAGGCGTGAAGGAATCCGACAACAAAATAGATTTAGAGCCTCGGGATCGCTCGGAATGGGATTCCACTTCTGCACTTCACCATCACTCTTAGTGATCCCATCATTCCGCACCACAATTGCCTGATCACCTCTCGGAATAAGTCAACCGATTCAGGAGGGTCTATTCTATCGTTTAGCTGTGTAATACACTCGCACTAGATCTAACCCATGCAGTCGGAATCTCCTACCCATAGCAACGTGACTTCGGAACCCCCTCGGAAAAAGCGCGCCAAATACACTCAGGTCGCTTGGTGCGTCCATCACCTTGCTTCCAGACCACATTGGACGATATTTTACTGATTGAATGCTGTTAGCAATGAATGCAAACGGCGAAAATTGAAATGCAGCGGTGAGGCAGTGTGCTCACGCTGCGCCCGTGACGGCGTGACATGTATCTATACACCTAGTGCTTACGCGTTGAGTAACGCAGTGAGTTCGGTGGAAGAGCCAAAGGACGAAGGGTATGAGATGTTCCATGTCAGAGTGAGGTACCATGGGTTAATCAGAATAGTGTATCCGCGCGGTTCCAGTCAGTTGATCGCCAAATTGAGTCGCTTCAGCATGAGATGCAGGCGATGGCTACGCGCTTGCGCCAACTCGAATCATCATCCCCAGGTAACAGTAACGCAAATAATCCCACTCCAAGACCGGCTTCCATTGTATCATCCCAAGCGGCCAATACTGGTCTACAGCGTATTATGAATCGGCCCATGTCACCGTCTTATGTTGGACCCACGAGCGCGGAGTTTGGTCTCACCGCGCGTCGGAAGCCGTCGGAGGACGACGATGAATTTGAGTCCACTGCGGCGCCGAGTCCCGTAGCAGCGCCTGATGCAGGTATCGCAACCGACGATCCACTAGGAAACCTAGGGTTGACGGAGGCCCTTCGACTGGTGACGGTTTATGAAAATACGGTCGGCTTAATGTACCCCTGCGTAGATCTCGACAGTGTGCGTGCGTATGTTGTCGATTTCTTTCGAGATGACTCTCGTCAGATTCTGTGCTCGGAAGAACAGGATTGGTTCTTTGCACGCGATGTTGAGGTGCTGAAGATAATCTTGGCAATTGCTTTGTTGACGGAGTCGCATGGGCGCAGTGAGCGGGCTGCTGTGTTAGCGGAAAGTGTTGAGGATCGTTTTGCGACCCGCGTTAATATCCCTGAGGTAGACATGAAGGAGCTTCTTATACTAGCTTTACTGGTGTGTGGTCCATCCCTTGTGCACCCGTCACTCATGCCTAACAATCAACTTCTCCTAGTCAATTTTCCACTCCTACCGGGATGATGAAGTGATTTCGTGGCGTTGTATCGGAATGGCTTGTCGAGGCTCAATGCAATTAGGCCTACATTGCCAAGAGACCTGGTATCGCACTGGAGGTGTATTTCCGGGAGAGCTGCAATGGATGTGGGCTAGTCGTTTGTTCTGGTGTATTTACGTTTTGGATCGAAAGTGGTCATTTGGCACCGGCCTTCCATTCGCCATCCAGGACACGGACATGGACACGAACCTTCCCGAGCCTGGAACTGCTACACCATACCTCACTTGTATGATCTCATACGCGAGACTTAGCAGTAAGATATGGGGACTTGTCGTCGGCTGGGGCAGTCGATCACGAGCAGCGACGTCAGATTACTGCTCCTACCTTGATTTCCAAGTCCAGCAATGGATCCAATCAATCCCGCAGGAACTACGATTCGACCCATCACGGCGCTCATCCCCTGATTCCGTTCAGAACGATAATATGATGATGCTGCAAGTGCTCCTTGCGCTGCAGGCAAACCAACTTCGGATTCTAGTGTACCGCCAGAACTTGCTCAGTAGTGAAAGCATTGAGACAAATGTCTCCGGCGCATCTGTCGCCGTTGAGACTGCGAAGAGTACGATCCATATGCTGGACTACTTCACTCGTGTTTCGAATATCTACTTTCAGCGTCCAGAGCCGTTCAATTACTTCCTAATTTCGGCACTGGCCGCGCTCTTCCTCGCTGTATTTCATGCACCCAGTCAATTCAGCAGTGTCTGTCGAGCTGAATTCTACGCTGCCGTAGACATGGTCCGACGGTCATCCACTCGAGCCAGAACCTCCAGAAGACTACAGAAAATCATTCGCAGTTTGAAGTTGATTAAGTTGAACGTCGGGAAGTCGCCCTACAAACACGGACAACGACCAGAAAGCCTGGGCAACGTACTCTCTCGTTTCAACCATGGGCAGCATGACTCGAATGAATCCACCGTGCCGCAGTCTCCATTGCTCCCGTCGCTTCAGCACCAGCCATCCGGTATCCCAGCCCCACAACCTTCCGCCTCCCTTTGGTCTCCGCCTGCGACAGCGCCAGTTAATTATGGTAACAACCACGATAGTTGTAACGATTTGACCAGTTTTTTTGAAATGGCCGGCGGACTCTACTTCGATCCCAAGACTGGTCCACACGAGGAGGCACCTGCATCTGAAGGCGCTAGTGCAGGAGGTGAAGGGATGGATGCGTTTCATGCTGAGAACGAGGCACTGACCCGGGTCATGGCTGGCCTGCTATAGAAGAAAGTGGCGGTCTGAGAGTTCGGTTACCAAGTAGTTCTTAGTTTCTTGCTCCTAGGCAGATTTAGGTATCCCTGCCATTGGTGGAACTAGTCTAATGCACCAGAGCGAAAATCGTCTGACGCTAATGCATCCCAATCCCGAGACAGAGTCGGCCTGAAGAATCCACTCGGGTATTTCCCCAGGCCAAGACGATCCACAGTCCCCGTGACAAGTTCATTCGCACACCCCAGTGGGCAAAATTCCTAAGCAAATGTTGTTACGAGCCAATCATTGTTCCAGGGATGCGTTTTCCCCCAGAATATCCCACCGATGTAATTTCTCCGTCGCTGGGAAAGGCGTATATGCTACGGACGGACGAACGGATGGATTTACGCTCCACTCCTCGGTCCTTTCGTGACTTAGCGTGGAGGGGTGATTGCATCATGCAGTCTCACCTCGTTCTATGTCATATATATGGAACGTCTCAACCGTTATCTCTCTCGCATGGGGCTTCTAGTGGAGTTCTTTTGAATCATGTAGACAGATGGTCCGTCTCCACGTCATGACGGGTGACTTATCCCATGCATATAATCCGTGTGCTATAGATCGCCATGTCCGAGCACCAACAACCGGCCGGACATTACTGGAATCACAGGAGACAGTACACCGGAGGATCACATTCCTCAAATAGGTTGATCTCCGGCGGAGTATGTCACGTCTTTCGTGCACACTGCTCGTACATACACATGGCGATAAATACATGAAATGGGATCGGCAGCATAAATAGCACCAAATATCTCGCGCAGGAGTCGACCTGCAACTCACATATCTCTTCATCTTTCCTAGTCATGTATATCCTATCTTCTCTTGCAGTAGCCCTTCTACGGGCGATGGTAGTCCATGGTTATGCGAACCCGGGGGCTTGCTCTGGCGCCTGCAACATCCATGACCCGTCCTTGATCCAGAATGCTGATGGAACATACTATCGTTTTTCTACAGGAAATAATATTTCCTTTGCTTCTTCTTCGTCCATTGAGGGGCCCTGGATAGCTCTTGGATCTGTATTACCTGGGGGATCCTCTATTGACAATGCGGGAAGGTATGATCCTTGGGTACGTATTTCATTCTCTCCTTTTTGGTCTTGCTTTATGCATCCTTGTCCCGCACTCTCTACCCCGCGTCATACCAATAATCACATAGGCACCCGACGTGCAAAAGGTGGGTAGCCTTTACTACCTCTACTATGCCGTATCAACTTTCGGTAGCCAAGTATCCGCCATCGGCCTCGCAACCTCCGCGACTATGGAGGAAGGTACCTGGGCTGACAAGGGCGCAATTGTTACATCTACAACGGGCAATCAATACAATGCCATTGATGCCAATCTTCTGATAGACGGTTCCAGCCACTACCTGACCTTTGGATCCTTCTGGCAGGATATCTTCCAGGTCAAACTGAACACGGATGCCACGTCTTCAACATCGACGCCGGTTAATGTTGCTTTCGATCCAGATGGCACACATCCCGTAGAGGGCGCTTATCTGTACAAATATGGAAGTTACTACTATCTGTTTTATTCATGGGGAACATGTTGTGGATATGATCAGAGCAAGCCCGCTGAGGGACAGGAGTATAGGATCAAGGTTTGTCGGTCGAGCACGCCGACTGGAGGCTTTGTGAGTTTCTTCTCTACTCATCCTTTGTAATCAACCTATGAGGTGGATATCTAATGGTCTAGGTTGATGCTAATGGTGTTGCGTGCACGAATGGCGGTGGCACCGTCGTTCTTGAGAGCCATGGTAATGTCTATGGGCCTGGTGGGCAGTATGTGACATCACTATCCCAACTTTCGTTCATGCTCACTAACCTTTATAGGGGCGTCTACACCGACCCGAAGCTTGGTCCTGTGCTTTACTATCACTATGTTGATACAACTATTGGCTATGCCGACTCACAAAAGCTCTTCGGCTGGAATACTATCGACTTCTCGAGTGGATGGCCATCTGTATAAACGAACATTTTGTTCATGTAACGAGAAGCATTATGTACATAGTTCGGTCTCCCGTGGTGAATACATTTCAATGGCAATGCGAAGTAAGCAATTAGCCATCGACATTCACCACCTATTATACATGTCCGAAACTACTACTGGGACTATTAAGGCTCGTGTTCGCCTGTCACATCTCAATTAGGACCCATCTATTTCATACCTAGCACGTTAACGTGAAGATCCTCAGGGATTGGACTCCGCCATCTTCTCTGTCTGAGCATGACCAGCTCTAAGAGGCTCCTTATCGATAGTCGCGCTTATGGCAAACTGCCAAACATGATATTGATAGTGAGCAGCCCGTGCGATCGTCGGACTAGCATGGATCTTCAGCTCTGTGACTTGATGTTTCACAGTCTCCACTATAAGGATCATGCCGTGACGTGTCGTCTTAGAAGCGATATCTAATTCCAGAAGCAGATAACTCCATTGTAATTTCTCTTTTTTTTTTAGTATTAATGGTAAGAACCCAATATGCAAAATGCGGGCCTTCCAAGCCTAGAGTGCATGACAGGGACGATCTGGAGTTATTATCAGTGTATTTTATATTTCTTATGACAATGGCGCATGTCTCTTCTATGTTATTGTCTTTAGACACATGAACCGTGCCTTCTCTGGTACGTACCTGGATCCCCACTTTGCAATTAACTTGCCAAGGAAATAGGTTGTGAGGGTCCCTCATTAGAAAATCTCCGATTGAGAGCCTTAACGAGACATCCGGAGTTGACGCTGTGTTTTCGGCCTTCGCCGCTCTTCGGGTACAGCACAGTCACGAGAATTTCTCGGCCGAGGGAACTGGATCAGGGACCCTGGAAAAAGATACTTAACATCACTCACACCTTCATAACTGCCAAAATCCCTAGGATTTTCTTTCAGCCATTATCAATTGAAACGGTGGTTCCTGTCCTTTAAAATAAGTGATCTATATTGCAGGCTCAAATTGTCCAAGATGGGAGACAATGACTCTCGTCCTAATGCAGGGCCCCAAAGCAAAAAATGGCTGTTAAAGTATACAGCAGGTTGGCGCAGAATCGTTAGCAACTTCAGTCCATCGTGTGTTGGAATCTACATCCCTGATGCGACGATGAAAATAGTGGCTAACAAGTCGATCGCACAGGTGGTTTTCAACAACAATGGGCACAGGAATGGCCGGAATACTGTTCCATCTTATCCCTTTCGAGCATACCGCGTTGCATTACATAGCCATAGCCTTTTTCGTCCTGAATGTTCTCTTGTTCCTCACTGTGCTCGGCATGTCAATTCTACGCTATACTCTATATCCTGAGATCTGGAAGGTCATGATACAAGACCCAGTTAACTCACTATTCTTGGCGACTTGCCCCATGGGTTTTGCCACCTTGATTGAGTTGTGGGTATTCATTTGCGTTCCGCAGTGGGGAGACTGGGCTCGGACACTTGCCTGGGCATTATGGATTGTCGATGCACTCGCCGCGGCAGCGGTCACTGCATCTCTCTCATTTATTCTGTATGTCTTTCCGTTCATTGTTCAGAAGACTCCCGGTTAATATTCCGCAGTATATCGCAACATTACGTCACATCGTTGGAGCGGATTAC
The DNA here is from genome assembly GCA_009193595.1 of Aspergillus bertholletiae. NCBI lineage: Eukaryota > Fungi > Ascomycota > Eurotiomycetes > Eurotiales > Aspergillaceae > Aspergillus > Aspergillus bertholletiae. The sequence goes on from ML736170.1 coordinate 187,638, forward strand.
TGCGCTGCAATTGTTGCCGATCGCTGCCACAATTGTCGCGTCTGGGGTTGGGGCCGAGATTGCGGATATTCTGCCAAACGCGCAGCATGCTATGGGGACAATGGTCGTATCCTACGTGCTGTGGGGCATGTCTACGCCAATGGCGATGATGATCTTGGTGATCTACTACCAGCGCTTGGCGGTCCACAAGCTTCCATCGAGGGAAACCATCGTGAGCTGCTTTCTTCCACTTGGGCCTCTTGGCTTTGGGGGGTTTAGGTGAGTGCAAGCCACAACATGGCCTTAAGAGAATCATGCTGATCCCCGAGGTAGTATCCTCTACCTGGGCAAGGTGGCGCGGCAGCTTCTCGATGAATCCAACGCAATCGACCCAATTATTGGGCACATGGCATACGTCCTTGGCCTCTTCTTGTCTCTGTTAATGTGGTCTTTCGGGCTGATTTGGCTCGTTTTCGCGCTTGCTACCATCTACTACCGGTCCCCGTTTCCTTTTAACATGGGTTGGTGGGGATTCACATTTCCGCTGGGAGTATATGCGGCCAACACTCTCTTGCTTGGGAAGGAAATGAACTTGATATTTTTCAAGGTTTGGGGGACGGTAAGTTGCCGCACATAATTGGGCGAGCTCGTTGAAAGAAAAGGGGGCTGACGGGTAATACCTAGATACTAAGCGGTGCGATGATATTGCTGTGGCTGGTGGTCGCCATCCGAACCGTGCACGGGGCATGGCATGGGGTTTTATTCCATGCGCCGTGCCTGCAAAACCTAAAGGAGAAAATGGAAGATGGCCAGGATGATGCGATAAATGACGAGGCGTAACTCAAGCGGCCCACCAGCATCTTGTTCTCGTTAAGAAACTGGGTTTGGTCGGTTGCAAGCAATCATATCCTCGGCAGCAACTTCTTGTTTTACTCCTAGTTGAGGGAAATGACGCCAAATCTGCAGCTCATCACATGGTATCCGGGCGATATCAGGGGCTCACCAATCATACGGGAAGCTCGGGGGACTTGGATTCCGGCTAGCATGCAGTCTCGGTTACGATGGGCCAATCCGCAGTAGATCCTGACGCCATCTTCCATTGAGAATCATCCCGGCTCGTGTGGTCACCCAACCGGGCACTAATACGCGAGCAAATAATGCCGCCTCGCTTTGTCTGTCCGATTGTAACCCGCATGACTACGACTTGACGATAAGCTCGAGCCGTGTTGCGGCTGAAGTTCTGGTCGTACCTATAGAATCCGGGGTTCCCATTCCACTCGTCCCGTTCTTCCAGTGCTTCCACCATGATCCACTGAGCGACTACCATGGTAGGTACATAGAAACTCACACTGTATATAGACGTTACTAAATGACGAAGGATTCATCAGACTACGAGTTTCCATTCCTAGAAGAAGTCTATACTCCGGCGGAGCCACCTAAGATCGAGTAAGTACCTGTCATGTCAAACCAATGGCTAGAATACATAATGACAGCGTAGTTTCGTTTTCGTACACGGTCTCAATCCTCGCGGCCGAGTTGACCATGCCTTTGAAACATGGAGACATCAAAATGGAACCTTCTGGCCACGGGATTACCTCCCTCAAGACATCCCACAGGCGCGTGTTTTTGTCTATGGCTATAATTCCTACGTCACCAACCCTCAGGTGATGTCGAATGCGAGTGTGAAAGATCATGCAAATACCTTGTTGAACTTGCTCGACCTAGAACGGAGTCCGCAGATGGTTTGTGTTGTGCAGTACACAATCTTGATGCAAAGCTAACTTTTCAAAGAATACGCGACCCCCGAAAATTATTTTCGTCGGACACAGCCTAGGTGGTCTGGTGATAAAACAGGTACGCTTGACCAGATGGGTCAGAATATTGTGTCGAATAGATACATACTAGGATGATCAAATGATAACAAACTCAGCGCTAACATCTAATCAACAGGCTTTATTGAATGCGCAAGAAGACCCCAAGTACACTTCCATCCGCACGGGCACGTACGGTCTTGTTTTCTTCGGTACTCCCCACCACGGGACCAAAGGTGTTGAGTTAGGAAAGATTGCAGCCAAGGTGGCCAAGTTCGTCTCCAAGGGCCATGCTAGTAATGATCTCCTCGACTGCCTGGAGCACAACTCCCTATTCACAAGACAAATGAGTAGCCGATTCTGCCATCAACTAGAGGACTACCGAGTCATCAGTTTCATTGAAGGAAAAGAGGTGTTGTTAGCAGGGTCAGGCCCAGCTTCTATTAGCCATGTGAGTACCTAGACCGACGATTTTTCTTTTCGTCTATCTCACCATATCTCGATTATCATCGCTGACGATCACAGTTGGTTGTAGACGAAGAGTCCGCCGTTCTTGGACTCCCGGGGAACCGTGAGACGCGCCTCAAGCTCGACGCGGATCACTCCCAGATGTGCAAGGTTGGCAGCCGCGGCGCCATGTACAAACTCATCAAGGGCAATATCAAACAGATTTCCGACCAGCTGCTGGTCACAGAACAGGGTTATATCCCCCAGCCGTCGGCATCTCCTGGTGTAGGACCGCCGTTGCCGCCGCGACATACCAACAGCAGCGCTCCATATCCTCCGCCAGGCATCAGTGCACAGCCGGCGGCACAGCGAGTGATTGGGACTCTGTACAATCCCGTCGACAATGATCCACGGTCACTTGAAGCAGCTGAACACAAGAATAACTGGAAATGGGACGATGCACGGAGAGTTGAGTATGCCATCTTCCAGGAGCACTTGCGTACCCTAGGTGCAGACCATCATAGCACGTTGCAGATTGCCTTTGATCTCGCCGAGATCGACCTTGAAGCCGGATATATCGGCAAGGCGGCTGAATGGTGCCAGTGGGTGTCCAGCAACAGCCAGCGCGTGTTCGACAAGCGCCATCCACTTACGATGAGAGCCGAAAGTTTGATGGGCGAGATCCTTGTCGCTCAGGGTAAACAACAGGAAGGAGAATCTGTGTGCGCCAATGTACTCGCCCGGCAACAGATGACAATCGGAGAAGATGATCTCGACACGCTGGAAACACGCCGTCGACTGGCGGCCGCATATAGCTTGGTCGAGCGACGAGACGAGGGCATTGCTACTGCTGAAAGGCGGACTGAGTCCCTCAAGCGATTGCTGGGTGAAAACCATATTAAGACCTACTCTTCAGTGCTGGACACCATTGAATTGGCAGTGTCTAGGCTCTCAAGCAAGTCCCATACCGAGATGGCGATAGCCCGGTATAGCACGGGCACGGAAGAGGTAGTCAGTGTCGTCCAGGAGGCCTCTCGGGAGCTGAATAACTTACTCGACCCTCGGAATCCACTCTCCATTCGAAGTCTCCGGCTGCTCGGTGCCTGCCAGATCTATGCTTCGGGTGGCATTACCGAGCCATCTGAAACGCTACGGCGGGCGCTGGCTACGGCTGAAGAGTATCTGGGGCCCGACAACCCTGAAACGATTCAAATCGTGGTCTACATGGGCTTTATGTACGCGAAGCAGAACAACCCATACAGCTACTTGGTCTCTCAACAGAATGTCGACCTGGCTCTGCCTTGGTTCCGACGATATCTAGACTGGGCTCGAAGGAGAGATGTTTTGAGTAGCCCTGATCCTCAGGCGATCTTATCCATGCTAGGCAGCATGTACATGGCCAAGCGGGATTACCAGCAAGCACAACATTACTACGAGCAGCTCGTTGACGCCTGTCAAAAGGGGAATATCCCGGCCCCCGCCGAAGTGCAGAATATGCTACAGTTGTGCCGCATGAACACGAGGCTTATGGCTCCTTACAGATCCTCCACAGGATTTGAATCAATTCTCTCCTCGTTCAAACGATTATAGGTGGATTCCTTCAGATACAATCTGTTGTATGCATTATCTATCCATAGCCAGTAATATAGTACATTTCACAGTTTCCATCATGGCGGTCATAACAATTTATCTCTAGTTCGAGATCTTGGAGGGCACATGTTTCCTTCATAATTTATCGTCAATGACTCGTGTCATCATAGTAAAAGGAAAGGAAACGAGAGAAGCACGTACCCCGTAACAGACTCGAACTTGTTTCTTGCAGAATCAGTGATGCGCTCATTCGTCTGTCGCACCTTTGCATTATGGGGGTCGACCTTGCCATGGCCGTACTTGGTCTCAAGGGAGTCGAGGCCTATTTAAGCGTCAGCATTATCTGCACTCCCTCGTCTGAATGCAGTTAAAAAGAAGAGCTTCAAAAGGGTATACTCTACCCTTGTCAACGTAATCCTCGTTCTGACCTGCTCCAGCACCGCCGCCGTGCTTATGACCACCGCCGAGCTTCGAGGCAAGCTTATCCATTTTGCTATATTTGATGTCTGAGTACAATGATGTATGTGGATTTGTCTGAGAGGATGTTGAAGTGCACGAGAATGCTATGAGGAATTCGAATCAGAGGATCTCAACTGTCCCTATTTATAAGTCAGCCAGCGTTGGATACACACAACGCACACAACAGTGATTGATATTTATGATGTCATCCGGGGTCAATCAGTGATGTCGATGGGTTTCTATTCTGGTACAACACGGGGCATTGGTTTAGGAAGTGATGGTCGCGACCTGAGACGGGCATTGGGCGATATTTATGGGGCTGCGTCGGAGGCTTGATTAAGTTGCGTAATGTGGAGCCGTTCTTACAAGAAACCGGATGTTCTCCTCAAGTTCTATTAACTTACATACAGCATTAGCACCATTAAGGATGAACCACTACGCGATCTAACGATTATGGCCTTGCATCATAGCTAAAGTACCTGACCCAGTGAAGTAGAGGGTATCGATTTACACATTGTCCGCCAACCAACCATAGAGGCCCGTTGCACAGTACTGGATTCGATGACACCAGCGTCCATCTTATTTGTTGATATTGATTCATCTAATACCACCGACTAATGGGATACCGAAGCCAGCTTAGCCTTCATGCGGTCCAAAATCTCCTCAGTGTCTTGTGTGGCCTCTTTCCATTCACGCTGGATTGCGAGCAGCCTTTCTTCTCCACGAACCGTGAATGATGCTTTGAAATGTCTGGGCTGTGCTAGAAGGCCAAAATGACGCATCCTGGAAGGATCGGCACTATTGTTCTCATTGGCAATATCGTACCCCCAGAGCAGCCTTGCGATGATGATGTTCAAGGAGTTGAACGCAATATGCCGTCCGGGACAGATTCTCCTTCCAAACCCAAATGCATCCAGTGGCAAATTCGGGTTCTCAATCCATCTTTCGGGGCGGAATACTGTTGCGTTTTCAAACACTTCATCCTCATGCCCGAGGGACCAGATGTTGGGGAGAATCGTTGCCCCTTTCGGGATAGAATAGCCCATGTATTCATCGTCTTGCGTCGCTGCATGTGGCAGCCCAAGAGGGGCAATTGGTCGCCATCGGAGCACCTCCTTGGTGAATGCGTTTAAGTAAGGCAGGCTTGGAATATCATCGAATGACGGGAGCTTGTCTTTCCCGACAACATCATCCAACTCCTTTTGTGCGCAACGTACCGCTTCCGGGTAGAGAACGCTAGCCAGGACGAAGACTTCAAGGGCTGCGGTGGTCGTGTCACTCCCCGTTTGATAGAGGATACCGACCAGGTAGGATATCTCCTCTGTCGATACCTTGTGTGCATCTTTCGACTGCAGAGCGTTCTTGACCCAGTTCCAAGCGGTACTCTCCAGTGCCCGTCCCATATTCTGGCTAAAAAGCGACGTCTCTCGCCCATGGAACTCGTCGCCTCTCTGTTTCCATTTGGCGAGACACGGCGGAAGATATTTGATGATGGGAAAAGCATCGACTAGCCAGCTCCCAGGCATCGTCACTTCTGTAATATTCTTAATGAGGGCATCAGCTTCCTGGATCTCGTGCTCATCACCACGCAACATGCGCTTCCCGTATCCCATGGCAAATATTATACTTGCGGAATAGCGATGGAAGCGATCCGAGAAGTCGTTTGTCGACAGCATCTCGTACGTCAGCTGCTTGCTTTCAATGTCCTGCAGGTCACGGTAGAGTTGAGACATGTGGATATTGAGGAAGCCCGCCTGGAGGCGTCGGTGAATCCTCCATCTCTCCCCGTACGGCAGTAAGCCAATGTGCAGGCCCTTTGTGACGCGATCCGCAACAACCATCTTGGGTCGAGAGCTATACACGCCGCTTCTTTTGTCCAACAAATCCCTCGTGACCCGGTGATTTCCCAACACGATGACCGTCTTTTGACCATATTTCAAACTGATAATAGGACCATAGGCGTCGTGCCATTTTTGGTATGTTTTCCATGGCTCCTGCTTGTCATATTGGTGGAGATTCCCGATCAGCGGCAGTCGTGGCGGTCCTGGTGGGAGCGACAACCCACGCCGCTTCTTGAAAAAAGATAGCCCGGAGACTAAAATAAAACCGACGAGAAGCGTGACAATATAGATCATCATTTTTTGATCCTCCTCTCTGTGTGAGAATAACTCGGAGGCCTTTGCAGGGTAGTTGTGGTAACAAAAGGTCGATTCGATGGTTGCATGCAGCGAACTACACCTTGTCAAGGGTTGGTATGGTGGTACCCTATCTCGACCAGGATCTCCGTTAATACAAACGATATATGCAAGTTTGGTGGCGAATACATAACTCCACCAGCTACCTTGGCGTTTATTTTGTAGAAGAGTTTGAAGTAACCTTTTTGCTCCGAAAGCGAGGGGCTAACTTCGGAGATCGATCGACTGGCAGAATGTGACCTGGTGAAACTTAGTCTGTTCACTGCAAGGGAGAAACAACATGACCTGTCGGCTTTTTCGGAGAAATCTAGATTTATACCAGGTGTAGCGGTGAGCAATCACACGAAGGCGTAAGTGTTGTATCAGCAGTTATGCACTCGCTCGGACTCTGGACGTGGCGCACAACGAGTCGCTGAATGAGAGTGGTATAGGTAGTGTGGAGATCAATATTCAGATTACCCATACGATGAAATGTATGACATGCTGGGAAGGGTATGACTGACAGATTGCTGTATATATAGCCCATTGTTCAACTTCACGAAAAATCATTTCAATGACGCTGAAATCGTTCGCAATCAAAATGTCGTTAGGCCCTTATCCTTTACTCGACATTCTCGCTGTCGCCCGAGTTCATCCGTTCTACTCACAAGAACAATATCCCCCCACGTCGGAGGACTTGGACCGAGTGATATCTAAGTCCAAGCAGGAGGCAAGCAACACTCTGGAGCTCAAGTCAATTCCTCTGTTAAGGAAACAAGCGCTGTACGAGCCTACCTCTGGCGAATCTAATATTTTTAGCCCCGTTCATTTCCTAATCCCTGATGATTAGGAGCCAATCTGTCGCCCGACTCATTGTCGATAAAAATCCTCGAAATGGATATGGTCAACAGTCATACCTCACTTCGACTGGTGGAGGCTCTGGTGGTGCTCCCATGATTTTTGCTATGGATACCTGGGAAAGCCGACACCAACGCGGGGCGACGGGTACCCTGATACGAAATTGTGGACTTCTTGGGCCAGGAGACTGGGTTTTAACGGTCCATGTCTCGGGCCATCTATACAGGTTCGTCTAATCCCCAGCTTTTCTTGTGACACTCAAGACTTATGCAATTTTCATGGCCTCAGGGTCCTTGAGTTTGTGACAGAGATCATGGAGAAAGCCGGCGCAGCGGTACTCTGTGCCGGACCGGAAATGCCATATCAAGAGGTCATCAGCACCATGATATTCTACCAGGTCAACGTTCTGGCGGGAGATGCAGCGCAGTTGGTCCAGGTGACTCGGTTTATCTCCTTGCTTCCAAAGGAGCAACAGCAATTACTCAAAATTAACAAGGTGTTTTATACCTCCGACATGCTGACCCCCGCTCAGCGATCATTCTTGCGGGCTGTGTTGGGTGACATTACCATTTGCTCATTGATGGCCAGCTCCGAAGTTGGCGGGTGGGGGGTGGCCTCATCCGAGCTAATTGGCCTCGCGGACGAAAGCTACGTCGAGTTTATTTACGACCCTCGCATGACCATCCTCGAGGTTGTCCCTATGTCAATGGAGGAGCCAGACGAACGCGGCCTTTGTCGCTCGGAATGCACCGAGAATCTCCCCGATGGGGAAGTCGGCCTCCTCGCAGTGACGAACCTGCACCGACTACGTAACCCATTAGTCCGTTACCTATGCGGCGACGTTGCCTCTCTCCATCCCTTGCCACCCGGCATACGGACTCGACTCCCTGCAGCCGATGAAGACGCGCAGCACTACCGTATGGTGCGAATCTACGGACGAGATCGCCGGATCAGCTTTACGTGGTATGGAGAATACTTCCATTTCAACGTGGTCCAGAAGCAAATGCACAGCGTGGAATGGGGGGTTCTGCAATGGCAGATTCTGCTGGGATCCAAGGAAGAAGCCGATAACCCGGATGATATGATGGAAATACGAATCATGCGGAGTCCGGAGGAGCACGTTGGCTTAAATGGCCTGCTGTCCTTGCAGGAGCTGACAGCCAAAATCGAGAAGCTGTTCAAGGTGTTTGAGTTCAACAAGGAGCTGTTCCAGCTCACATATGTGGCTAACCTTGATGGCTTTGAACGGAGTAATACTGGCAGAAAGGTGGTGAATTTTGTGGATTGGAGGACATGATTCTAGACCCTTATTGTGCATAACTTGCTCCGTAATCCAACCTAAATTTAAGCCGAGATGCAGATCAGCCCGCCACTCTGCGGACAAGAGTAGTTCGCAATTTCATACCGGTAACGATCAGACGTGCTAACAAATGCCCTCTCATAGCAACCATTTCTAATCTACCGAGCCTCCCACGGCGAGACTCCACCACCGTCATTCGCGAGTTGACATTGGTGAACAATCCATTGCTACCTAGATGTCCTCCAAACTGGCCCCGAATACGCGCCCCAGAGCCTCCTGGGCTCGGCCAGAAGTCGAGTCTACCGCTTGACCTAAAAGACTACGCCGTTTTCGACACATGCCATCCATCTCCCAAGCCTCGCTACCCACCCCCAGTTTTGTGAGAAAGAGATCATCCAGATCCCACCCCCGCTTGATCTGCAATAGTCTGTCATAATTGCCTCCCCAGAATACGTCAGGATCCTTCTCACTCGGGTCTGCCACATTGAGATATGACACCTTTGCTTTTGGATCCAGAGAGTACAGAACTGGCATTTGGATGTGTGCAAGACCGTCTAATGCGGCTAGCTTGCCAGCGACAGATGGCTCCACCACCCGCACAAAGTTAACGAGATGGGCAGCAGAGCGCCATGCCGGATGCATCGCTGTATCCCTTTGCGCCATGACGCGGCCGCCCAGGTTACTAGTAAACAGGCGATCACGAGGACCCATAGGGAGGCTGGAAAGTCTGTCCGCCATGCGTCGAGGGCCATCGGAGGAAGTGAACATTTGATTTGACACCAGTACGGACCCCATTACAACTCCGTGGTTCTCCGGATAGATGTCGGGGCTCATGGGGAACGCCATGGTGAGTCGTGGGAGGAATTTCGATGAGAAGGTAGCCATCATACCGGCCGTGCCCAGGGTAGTCTGCACCATACTGAGCCGGCCATTGATGCGCGCCGTTTCAGTGTTGTTCAAGAAGTACATCATAAGACTGGCCTCCATACCGCTCCCGGATAAACGCTTCAGACTGAATTGACCGGCAACGTTTTCACGGTTGAATTCCTGTAATGCGGCGAGGAGTATGGTAACGCCCGTTGTCCAGAATGTGGCATCTACATTGTCGACGGCGACGGTGAGAGTCGCTATCACCACCGGCATGTCTGGGTAAGTTCGAATCGTGGCTCGAGTCACAACGCCAAATGTTCCACCTCCACCCCCTCTCAACGCCCAGAACAGATCTGGGTTTTGGTCTGCATTGGCAATGACCCGATCTCCCTGTTGTAGATTCAAATGAGCTCTCTATTAGCCACCGGGGAGAGACAAAAGGACTTCCTGGGAGATGTGTCATCCCATCCCGGTATATCACTTACCTGGGCGGTCACCATTTCGAACTGTAGAACATTATCTACGGCTAATCCCCAGGTGTGGCTCATGAAACTAGACACGCCTCCCCCTTGAAGGAAGCCGCCCGCAGCACCCACAGTTGGACATTCTCCTCCGACCACCGCGTACCCTTCTTGCGATCCGCCCCGGTAGAGGTCTCGCAGCTGCACCCCAGCCCCAACAGTTACAGCAGAGCCCAGTGGCGTGGTAGATCCATCCGGCTGGAAGTCATCATGGTACTGAATGCCTTGCAGACCATGGGTATGGATTTGAAATGAATCGGGGCCACTAGAATGCCCGGCACCATCATGACCGGTGTTAAGAATGGTCAGACGGAGGTTGTGCTTTCTGGCAAACACAACCGCCCGCTGAACCTGTTCAACCGAGTCAACGGCAGCCGAATAGAGAGGGATCCGGCCTTGGTGACAAGGTGCCTCCCGTGGTGCCGTCAGATGGCAGGTTTCATTTACATGCGAACCGCTCTCCCAAACCCAATTCTGCAAAGCGCCTAAGCCAGTAAGCTTCGTATCAGATATGACGATGAATACAATATCATCCAGCCCCGGACTATTTTACCTGGTTGTGCAGCCCTCCATCCACTGTCAAGCGACCAACGCCGCCGCTCGGCACAGGCGCTCTGGTTGAATGCAGGCCCGTGGCACACATCAGCTATGGGCCTGAGACGGACGAGGTTTCCGGCGATGGATGCGTTCAACTCGCGCCATGTGTCTTCAGATGGCCAGCATGCCTCCCACGGCCGACACCGACACGATGGGAGCTCCCCCTGCATGAGTGAAAGCCAGCCCAGGACTGACCCTACCAGGACGGCGAGCAAGTATTTCATCCTGAGAGCAGTAGTCGAAAACAAACCCAACCTACGTCGGAGAACGCCGTGAGCATGGTCGGGCATTTATCAAGTGGGCATTGCCTGATCTAGAATGAGATGTATCATTCTGGCTGATCCGCCAAAAGTTTAGTCTCCATTTCCCAGCCGCGCCACCGAGCGGAAGACCTTCTCACACTCAACAATGGATTGAGACACGCAGAGTCAGGTAAGGACGTTTTGCATAAACCTTAGTGCTATAGTGCTATGCCTCACGAGCCATTCCTAGGAAAGGTGGGGGATTTCGAGAGATTTACGGCCATCGGTCACACATGAAACTTTATAAATGATAGGCAACGCAGAAAAATAGATAAGCTACACGATGCTGATCAAAAGCCAAACTAAATCTGCCGATCCCGAATGGCAAGGTTTCGTTGGCATTAGTTACACGTCATGTTGATCCATCGCCCAATGTATCATGATAGCCCCCGAGTCTCTCCCAAAATCCCGCCTCATCCATAGTTAGGGCACAAAGTTGAGCATATACTGTCCCGTCAATCCAGCCATGAATCCAGCCCCGACGATCCAAAATTGCGCCCCAAACCAAGCTCCACAGCTCTCGGGCTTCGTCAAATCCACATCGTAGATATAGTAGCCCATCGCAGCTGCGACCCCACACACTGTACCTACAAAGTATATGACGCCAAACCCTGCCCAAATGCCGCAGAGCGCAAGGAGCGCAACCTGCAGGGTGGCCAGGATACTAGCCAGAAGCTTAGTACTGTTTTTGAAACGCAGCGCCATACCCTTGACACCGGCCTTTTCGTCGTCGGCAATATCCTGGTGTGCGTAGATCGTATCATAGATGATAGTCCATACGACGTTTGCAGCATAAATCGCCATAGTGGGGGCTGCGTACTCACCCTGTACCGGGAGCTCCATGGCAGCAACACTGAACAGGATGGCCCAGGCGAAGGGAAACCCGAGGACGACTTGGGGGTAGTAGGTCACGCGTTTCATAAATGCGTATATGAAGAACAGCAAAACCATAATAACCATGTGCCATACGCAAGGGGCAGGAAAGAAACTCAAGAGCGGATATCCAGCCGCTAACTGGGCAAAGGTGAAAATCAGCGCTTGCCTGGTGGACACGGCGCCCCGCGCAACCGGCCGGTGGCGACAGCGCTCCACCCGTCGGTCGAAGTCCTGGTCAAGGGTGTCATTCCAGGTGCAGGCGGCGCCGCGCAGGAGTATGTTGACCGGCAGGAGAACCGCAGCCATCGCCAGGAGAGTCAATGGCTCCAGAGTCGTCGGCGCAATGCAGGCGGCATACGTGATCCCAATGAGATAGGGGAAATAGAAAGCGTAGAGGCCACCGGGGCGGTCGACACGCATGAGCTGAGCGTAGGGGATCCATGAAGAGGGAAGCTTGGACAATACACCCGTAGTAGGATCAGAATACGCCGGGAGGTTTGGGAAGAAGTTGATATGCTCGCCTTGCATTGGGGCCGGCTGGCCGCCTGTTTTAGGAGATTCCATGATGGCCTGTTGAGACAAGGACGCAGAGCAAATGCATGGGTTATGAAGGGCTTGGAATAGGGTACTCAGTACTGCAGGACATGGTCATTGAGAGTAAATATATATGTATATCATACTGGCCATAATCCAGGAGGCATTACCGCTTTAATTTTAACCTTTAAAGGGGCCTGAGACTTGCAGATTACGTGTCTCTTGCCACAGCCCTAATGTGCACCCTTTGAGGCCGAAGACCTCTGCCGCTCGTGATAGCTGCCTTGGATGAATGGAAAGGTAAGGGAGAGCGTTCCAATTACATATAGTGTGTGGGTGCTCAGAATATGGTGCAAATAGAAATTACATTTATGAACATTGCACTTATTTCCTAGGCCATTCCTAGTGATTCTCCAGTGTCCAGCAAACCCCGGTTATCCTATATGCATGAGTGTGCTGAGTAGAGAACGGGGGGGGGAAGGATAGAAGAAGGTAGACTCAACTTTTCAAAAGGCATTGATCTTCTAACATATTAAGAGAATTGTAGGACTTGAGCAAATCCAGGGAATTGAAGATTTACTCCGAAATGCGTCAATCTTGCCGTATATCTCGCATCACTGGGTTAATCTTTCCCCTCTCCTCGCTTCAAAGTTTGGGGACTCATCTGCCGATCTAACTTTATAGGCATAAACCAGTGATTGACACAGTTTATCTTTAAATAGGAGAAACCTAAAGCTCCGTACATATAACTGAAAATATGCTAAACACATCGCTCGGCGTCGATCCTTCTTGGCTAATTGACCCATCACCATTCGTCAGAAAAAGAATGGGCACATCTGATCAGTCATGATTTCATCCGAGTGCATATTTGGTGGCTGGCGTGGCTCAATTCCCTCGCTCTGCATTTCACCTTGACATTGTAGGTTTAGCATCAACCGTGCCCTTGCCTTATAGATATGCCTTTGTACTGCCCCCAAATAAACTCCATCTTAACAGCTATCTACAAATTCGGCCTAGCCATCTGTCTGCTCACAATCAGCTGATCTTTACTCAGTCTCTAGGCCACGTCTGCTCACAAAGTATCTTGATATTAGTGCTATCTTCACCATCAGTTCCGCAATTTTGACTTTCGTCTAGTATAGCTGCAGGGCGAACCACCACCTCTTTAAGACGAATGTCAATGGCCTGGCCTTGATGCGAGAACAATCGGCATATCTTCTCCCCTCCATTCCAATACCTAATCCCCCCCCCTTTTTTTTTGGTGCTCCTCTACTTCCTTTCCTGCTTGGATAGGAAGAGGTGGTCTAGAACGTTGGCATCATCATGACACTGTATTACCCTTCGATCACCATACTGCTACTATTCTGTCTCTACTTCGCGGCACCGTATATTGGGCTCCGTCCACCTCATAAAAAGAAGCTACCATTCAGCAAGCAATATGTTATGCCCCCAAGCCCCAGCGGCCATGTTGTAGTCGGCAACCTGCTCCAATGGCTTCGGGCACGTAATGGTGGGACGACGATACCATGGGTAAGCTGAGGCAATTGAAAAGCTTTTTCGCCTATTGGTTAACTTATATCTCACAGCTCGTAGAACAAGCACGATATGGAGAAATGACGACCTTGAGCATGGGGACTAAAACATGGGTCCTCCTGAATACTAGTCGCGTGGTGAATGAGATTTTTTCGAAACGGGCTGGTATCACTCATGAACGGCCATTTTTCCCCATCTCCGGAGAGCTGGTCAGCCGTAACAAACGATTATTCTTGCAAAGGACATCTGACTGGAGGGAGGGCCGTCGTCTACTTCACCAATTGATCATGGGTTCAGAGTCAAGGAATCATGCACGGCTGGCGGAGACTGCGAGTCTAGGGTTGCTTCGCGCCTACGTGGATGAGCCCCGGGCATGGCACACGCACCACTATCGCTATGCTGTAGCCATCATGTACAAGATTGTTACCAACACACCCCTACAGCGGACTACTGCGGAACTGGAGGATTTGCGACAAGTGACCTCCACTTTCTTAACTTCAATAAACAGCAGTGTTGTTGAATTCTTCCCTCAACTAAGCCACCTGCCCAAATGGCTCCAACTCTGGCGCTCGCACTGGGAAGAAATGGGCACGTTCCATTACAACGTCTTCAAGCACTGGTGGGCCGGTATGAAGCCGTTAGCAGATCCCAGCGCGGAGCCATCATTTGTCCGCGATGCCGTTCTCAAAAGCTACTCTGGTACGGAAGAAGAAGCAATGTACCTGACCATGCTGGCCATCGTGGCTGGATCGGACAATCCGCGCATGGCAATGAATACATGGACCATGGCTTGCCTTACATATCCAGCTGTCATGCAGAAGGCCCGTGTGGAGCTTGACCGTGTGTGCGGTTCGGATGCTCAGCGCCTGCCCACCCTGGATGACATGCCTCGACTGCCTTATATGTGCGCTGTGGTTAAGGAGGTTTTGCGATGGAGGCCCATCGTCCCCCTTGTGCCGCAGCATGTTCTCGTTGAGGACCTGGAGTTTGAGGGATACAGGTTCCCTGCTGGTACGGAGTTCCTCATCAATTCAATTCCCGTCTGTACCCATGGCTACGAGAGACCGTCCGAGTTCTGGCCGGAACGGTGGTTGAAGACTGACGCACGTGGAGGTGGCATTGAGCAGAATCTCTGGCAGTTTGCCTTCAGCGGGGGCAGGAGAGCATGCGTAGGTTACAAGTTAGCCCAGAGGGAGTTGTTCGTGGCATTATCACGACTTTTATACTGCATCGATTATGCCCCGGCCGGCGAGATTGACGACGAGAAATTAAATCATTTCGGCTCCGGTGAGCCGTTTCCAGTTCGGGCTACCATCAGGTCTCCAGCGCATGAGTGCTTGATTCGTCGAGAACGAAAAGAGCTATATGGGAATCCTCTCATGTGATATATCCAACAAAAATATACCCTCGCCTTTTCTAACTGCCTTTCTGGTCCTGATTCTGACGATGGATGGAGTTTGAT
Source organism: Aspergillus bertholletiae (assembly GCA_009193595.1). Lineage (NCBI taxonomy): Eukaryota > Fungi > Ascomycota > Eurotiomycetes > Eurotiales > Aspergillaceae > Aspergillus > Aspergillus bertholletiae. Next base: position 202,951 of record ML736170.1, read on the forward strand.
GACGTCATATGGGGGCATAGGGCTGGTGTGTCGAAAAGGGAAATCTCACAACAGACTCTAGTTCAAAGATATACAACACAGTACCAGGTGACAGAGTAGGAGAATGATAGTAAGGCTAGATGTGATACCATAGTTCTCATGAGAAGAATATTCGACGCCAATCCAGGTCTTTCTCATTCCGTTATCTTTATCTTAGTCGAGAACGGACCTTGCCCATCCTCCCTCCTATCGACCCTCCCATGACCCTTACCTTTACATTGTCAAAGTGAAACAATATGAGCCAGTCTTCGCGAATTAGATTATGTACAACACCGATATTTATTTTTGGCCAAGAATATTTGCGTGCCGGCTATTGCCCCTAACATCCCCCGCCTCTCAACTAGTTGCAACTTACAACCACAGGCGGTATCTTGTCGGTAGTGGTTCAACATCCTACAAAATGCTTCGGGGTACCCCAGTTCAAACCCGAGTTTTCTCTATGGCAAAATAAATTCACTTGGCACTCTCCCGGGCGTTCTTAAAGAGAGAAAGAAGAGTGCAATTCCAAAGAAGAAGGACCCGAGGATGTAGTGGGCGGGGCCCCGGTTTCTATTCCCTACCAGTCAATCCAAACGAGTTTTATCTGCAAGAACGCAAACATATGTGCCTACCAGCACTCTTGAATGCATAATTGGCACCGCTTTGTTTACTACCTACGAAAATCAGGCGTGGTTGTTTATTTTGACTCCATATCTAGGGCTACATGGGAGGCTTTCACTCTCTCCTGTCTTGAAGTCTTTCTGTGAACTATAGCATTTTCTTTTTCGCTGTTTTACAACCCACCCTGCACCTCCGTGTTTATCAACTCGACACATACATTTCTCTATCACAACAAGTCACGTTCCCAAAACTGCTGCCGGATAGTGTTGTTCAAGAGCATCCCGGCAGTAGCCACGATCTGCTAGTGAACTCCTCACGCATGACCGCTACCCTTTTCCTTTTGTGAATCGCAAAAGCTCGAACAAAAGGTACGACAACGGTGGAAGTTGGGATCTCAGACACTGATGGTCTTAGTGATGTGCGATCTGCTCTGCGAACATTATACCGGCTCAAATGGCTGTGGCCATTTATTTGTCTACGGCGTTCAGCGGTGCAGTGCTTCTTTTATGCACCCCGACCAAACCAGCTGTGTGCCCCCGAGTGGAAGACTACGCGACCTTCCTCGAGTTGTCGACGCTGAAGATGATCGTAAGGGCGGTTTGTGTCCAGCGTGTCTGGGTCAGACTCCTCCCAGCTCGGAGGGTTCCGAACTTGGCTGGGTGGTATAAATAGCGAAACGAAGGGGGCTCGCATGTATGTTACTCGGTCGTTTGCTATCAGCGGGGCGACCAATTCGTGCGTTTGGTTGAGGATCCACGGGTGGAACACCATTCGCTTATGGTTACTTTTCTTCTCGAGATGGCCAAGACTTTATTGTGTCAATCATTTTATACTCGGCCTCACCCAGGTGTGCCACATGCTGCGATCGTTCTGGACGTTTACCTATGAGCAGTCCCAGGAAATGAAGTACCCTAGAATAGCGCGGTGATTTGAGCGACCCCCGTGCATGGACTCGATGAGTGTGGTTCTTCGTAGACGAATAGGGACCAGCTTATATCCCACATGACACTGTCTCCTGCACTGATGCAGTCTAATATGCCTTGGTCGATATTTGTTCAAGTGCTAGATAGCCAAGTTTATGCGATGGTTTGCATGGTATCCAGTGAGAGAGAGAGCTAAAGGGCTAGATATGGCGTTCTGCACCTGTGCGATGATGTATTGCCTGGTGTTGCTCAGGTATCCCTTACATGGGGTGATGCGTCACAAATGACATGTCATAGAGCTGGAAGTTATTTCCCCCTCTCACAGTTAAGTACCGTACTAGCATCAGTCTCTTGCCAGGCTACAGACAGCAAAAAGAAATATATATACTGAGTTTGTCTCCGCGGGGGGATACCATCGTGCGCTACTCCGTACCGCATAGCAAATCATCGTGGGGAGATCTCGGGGGTCCTCGCTCCTCCGCTGGTGGTGTTCACAAAGCAGCCCTCCTCGTACGGAGTACACCGAGGAAACACGCCTCTGCGGAGCCTATTGATCACTGCAGCTACACTGCCTTAGCTCAAGCCACAACACTCTCCAACCCAACTAAGCCAGCCTCGCGCTTTCTGAGGATCTGAAACAGTTCCCAGCTTTTCATCCACCAGCACATATTCCTCGTCCTCCTCCGGGTCATCCCGGTAATACTTGAATCGAACCGCCGCGACGGAGACAACGTCCAAACTAAAGTCTCCCTCCTGGATTCCAAAGAAGCTAGACGCTGTCAATACCCACGCAGCCCCCAAGCTGGCCGAGAAGATGCTTACCTCCGCAACATGAAGCTGATCCTCTTCACCCCACTCAGATCCAGCGGCGTGGCATCCTGCTGCTCCCTGCCGCGATACGTGGGCTTGAAATCCGCCCACTTGATAAAAATACGCTTCTCACCATGCGCGTGGAAGTCGTACTCCCAACTCAGGGTACTCTCCTGGCTTCCATCCGGGCGCTTCGGCACCGCCTCGTCCTTGAGTGTGATTGTATACAACTTATCATCGCCGCGGGCGATATGCAATTCTAGCCCGTCATAGCGGGAGAGATCCCAGATCCTATCTTCGCCGGTCGTCTGCTGCGAAGCGAAGCCTGCGCCACCGAGGGTGGTGATGTCGAGGTGGCCGTGGAATCGGGCGACAAGAGAAGCGGGGGAGCAGCTCATGTGGGAATGCGAGGACCCGCCGCGGACACGGTCGTCGGTGGAGGTCCAGTCGGCGGCATGCCAGGCTCTTACTTCCTGGTAAGTGTGGGCTGTACCGTGTGTACGCAAAATGATTCAAACATACCTGGGGCCTCCGAACAGGGGCAGTCTTGCTACTTTCGAGTCCATTTTTGACGGTGGGTTTTGCGTGTGAGGAGTCGATGAAATGCGGAGTAACTTTGGAGGTGTTCGTGACCTTTAATATACCTTACGTAGTTGTGACTGACGACCGATCGAGATGTTCCCTTTCCCAAACGGGTCTAGCTCAGAGCCGCTTTTGACTTGGTCATTTTAAACACCCCCCAAGGTGACTGACTATACTTTGAATAGTATAGAGCAACAGTGTATTAGTAGAAGAAAGGATTAACTTAATCCTCGATACTCTAATCATTATTTAAATTAGTATTTATTAAGGCCAGCTTCAATAACTGGTTGTCTCTTATACTCTGCTCAGGTCTATATCTTTGGCTCTTTATGTGCTAAAGTAGTTAGTAACTACTTATTAACTAACTAGTTAAAGAGATATTTACTAATTAATAAATTATAATCGCCAAAACAATCAGCGCTCGGAACATCAAAACCAACACCCAACCTAAACACGTCATTTTAACGCGTCAATCGATCGAGGAAGGCCCCCTGAGGCCTCAGGAACCGCTATGGAGGCTCCAAACCCCCATAGTGGCGGCCTACCGAGCGCGTCGAGATGGGCACCCCTGAGCGGGATACCACCACCACCATCACCACCATCGCCAACACCAATATATCGTGGAGGCCCTAGGGCCCTAGATTTACCTATAGATTTGGAGCAGATAAGCAACAGCGAATCTAGCAGGGCCCCAAGCAGAACCAGTTCCAGGAGCAGCAGGAGTTTACGGAGCGCCTATGGCACCCGAAAGCGAGAAGGAACAGGACTATCCCTTCCACAATCCCTACGCAAGCTAGCAGAATCGCTTGAAAATCAGGAATATGAGCGACAAGCAGAGATTAGAACGATACATACCTATGTCAATCAAATAATTGAGGCCCAGGCAGCACAACAACATATTCGTGAACAGCAATATGAGGCCCGAATTAAGGCCCTAGAAGAGGAGGTTCAGGAGCTTCAACAAGCTCAGATTCCCTTAGCAGATTCAAGATCAGGAATAGCAAAGGAAGCACCCTATATAGGGCTATCGCGGGCCTCCCAGGGCCCCCCAGACTACTCAAAGCAGAAAGACAGAGTTTTCCACACCCAGACCACAAAACAGAGCCGCATCAAACAACAAGTCTAATAGGCCGGCGACTACATACGCAGATATTACAACCCTACTAAAAACCAATCCTGGAGGGCAAGGATAGCAGACAGTTACTATAAAACACTATACCATGGAAGTGCAGAGCATGATAAAGATTAAATTATTTAGTAGTGCTTGGTGTTGAACCTACCGCACCTTATTCGTTAAGCCAACAGAAGAAAATAGTACCAGTCTGGTCAACCAAGAACTCTAAGCAGAAAACTGAAGTAGAAACTGAATTGTAATAGCTGCTCTTCTCATGTCGTGACTTTCACGCAGAAGCCGCACATGGCGGATCAGATTTTCCCCCTCTCTAAAAAGGAGATAGGGATATCGACATGCTTCGACCGCAAGTACTCTCCTACGTTCTTACCCAAGAAATCCAATGTGCTTGTACAACCCACCCCACGATCAAGGTGGTTATAGAGGAGGAAATGTACTGCCCAGATATTCGGCAGTTCGAATCGTTCCTGAATGTTGAAATGTGTTAGCTGGTAAATAAGAATCACACCTATAGTCAGTCGCTGCGGTGCACTCACGATTCGGCCCCCTTTGTACTCCTTTGCTAGAAGTTCCTTGACCTTCTCACTTGTTAAGACAGATCGAAGCCAGTCATACTCATCGGCATGGCGAACGAAGAACCCAACATTAGCATTCGAGCCTTTGTCTCCTGATCGAGAATGGACGATCCAGCCGAGTGGGCCTCGAACACTGGGCCCAAAGGACCTCCGGTTGACTGAAGATGGAAGATCGGCGGCGGCTAGCTCACGCTCAACTACAAGAGGAGACGAAATGTCGACCACCCTGCCGTCTGGAAGATGCGCACGGTGGTGGACAAGCGACTGTGGTAGCTTGGTGACGAAATATTCATGAATAGGCCTGGGAAGCGCAGTGCGGACATCCATGTGAAACGTTCCACCCGGATACAGTTCCATCGTCGTTTCCAAAATGGGGTTCAGGAAGTTGGCAGGTGCAAGGTCGGTCTCATCAAATGCTTGGGCTACGACCCGGAAACCCACAGTGGCCGACGTTTGACACTGAGGATCTTCGGCCGCATCGCCATTCAACGTGAAGTTCAAGAGGCTGAGGCGTTGCACCCGATCGCCCAACTCATGCCGGATCTGCGCTTCGAGCATACGTGCCTTGGCTTCGATGTCAAGCCCGACCAGCCAGAACCAGATCTCGGCATGATAAGACTCCCGGGCAGTAATGCCCACCTTGGTGGTTGCCGGCGGAGGTCCACCGCGGATGCCCTTGAGTACGACTCGATCAGGACCAGCCTGCTCAAAGCCAACGTCCTGGAGAAAGGCCGTCACGTCTGAGTTGTAGTAACGGGGACCTTGGATCTCATACAACAGCTGTGACTTGCACGTGTTCAGGTTGACTATCCCGTTGCTGCCACGCGTTTTGGTCACCGTCACCTGGCCGGACTTGTCAATCTCCGCGATGGGTAAACCAAGATTCGCCCATCCGTGATTTTTCAGGTCCTTGAAACCGGTGAAATTCCCCCCACAAATGTACGACGAACACTCTATGAGATGGCCAGCGATAAAAGCGTTCGCCAGCCGATCAAAATCTTGGCGTCCCCATCCATGCCACCAGACCGCGGATCCAATGACTGGAGAGGCATCCGCCACCCGCCCACACAAGACAATGTCGGCCCCGGCTGCGAAGGCCTCTGCGATCCCCAGACCACCGAGATAGCATTGGGCAGATATGGCTTCATGGTTCCACTCCCTCAGCGGTTGGTTGGTGCAGAGGTGATAAAACTCCTGGGTCTTCTCGCCTTGAGCCTGCTTCACAGTATCCAAGACCTGATCCCCCTCGATCCAGGCAACTTTCAGCGACAGCCCTTTCTGCTGTAAGACAGCCTGAAGAGCGTCATACAGTCCTTCTGTGTCTGCAGATCCAGCATTAGTGGCGACTTTGATCCCGTGCTTGGCGATATCAGAAAGCACAGGCTCAATTGAGGCAATAAAACTGGACTCGTACGCTACCCCGCTTCCTACAGAGTCATCTCCTATCAATAATGCTATTCCCAAGTATGGCGGACATGGCATTAAGATCACCTTTGTATTGCTTCGCAGAATTGAAGCTCATGTTAGCTTCAGACATCCAGTCACCAATTATCACATCAAACGGGTCGTTTGCATAGTTTCTGACGGCCAATTCTAGCAAGCGTCGGCGGTCCTGGGCCGATCCAGAGCAACCTAGAGACAGCACGTCAGTCGCTAAGCAAGGAGCTTGTTCAGCTATCAGTAGGCAATACCTAGGATTCGAACGGCCCTATCTTGGGGAACAGCTGCATCCTTTAAACTGGACATACCGGGCGATGGGTTATAGGTTTTCTCTTCAATAACAATTGACAGCGATGTTAAAAGAATAACACTGGTAGGTGCAGTTCCACCGCAATCGTTATATAGTAAGTTAGTTCTCTTCAGCCGTAGTATAAGAGAACAATCCATGGAATCTCGCTTTTCCGGAAGTAAACTCACGTAATGCAAGCCAGTACAATGTACTTAATTAATGGATCGGCATAGTGGGCCCACCCCTGTTAAGCTCCTCGTTGCCCGCTGAGGTACCGTAATTTGCATGTATAATAGCCGTATAACTATGGAACAGGGCCTTTCATTCCATTATTATTTTCATCATTATCCCACTTTCAACCTACAGAGAAAGTCATCTTATGTCATATTATTTCAAGTGCGGTTTTGGGCGCGGTTAGAATAGAAATGTTGGTGTTGAAATTATGGCACTTTTTCTGAAGGTTCTAGCGCTTGAGAACTTCAGAAACTCTAATCCAGTCCTTAGGACTCTGACTCGATAAACTCTGACTCGGTAAACTCTGACTCGGTAAACTCTGACTCGACAAACTCTGACTCGACAAACTATGACACGGTAGATTTAGGACGGCCCACTGACTCCTATTGCAACCAATCGGAGTATCAGCCAAGGTAAAGCCGCATGTGGGAGCCTGGTCTTATAGTTCGATATTTAAAAAGAATGCGCTATACTATCAAGGCATACTGAAGATACAAATCATCAGACTGGATTTTACCATCACTTCTCAAACCAGTCCCAATTCGCCTTGTCTGTTCATTCTGTGATCATGCCTGCCAACGACACACCAAGATCATACTCTGTTCCTGAAGAGTCCCGCAGAATTTTCCTCGAAGAAATCCTGCAGAATCCTCTGGTCAAAAACTTACCTCCTGAAATTCACAGTGCCTCTGCCAAGATAAGGTTTACCGGCTCCGATGACCCCAGCATCGCCATCAATTGGAGGTTTGCCGAGAGCATTGCATCTCTAAAAGCGTTCGAAGGAGCCATGTTGGGTGTGCTCCTCCAGCGTAAATATGGTGTTGAGTTGCCGGAAATTGTAATTGACACGTAAGTCTTCATTCTCGGATGAGGAAGACGGCAGCCCGGGACTTGAAAGGCTTACTGAGAATCAGTGATCTCGCCCAGCTCTTTATTATGTCAGCCATGATCTGGGTTGTCGATCCTGAAGGTGAAGCTATTGAATCATCATTTAATCTGGCACGCAAGGGTGGATCGTTTTTCAATCACTTTCCCAACTGGGACATCCACAAAGCTCAAGGGAGTGTGTATCGCTCACTGTGCACTAATATTTATCAGACCCGGGATGGCCGCTACTTCCATTTACACGGTAAGCTTCCCTGGCGGCCTAAATCACAATCATGCCGTTCGCTCGAGAACTTTTTCAGCTAAGTTCGGTATGCATTCGTAGGAAGTATGAACCCGGATGCGACTCTCACCAGCATTAACCTACCGCTTTGGCGGCCTGACCTGGACAGCAGCACCCGCGAGGATATTGTGCAGGTTTATGCCGATCGGATGAAGGAGATCGATTCTCACGACATGGAGCATCGGGCGTCAGAAGTTTATCGTCAAGCAGGAACTATCTGTTGGACACCAGAGGAATATTTTGCTAGCGAGCACGGCAAGGCAAACAGTGGTGTCGGTTTGTATGAGGCCCATCGCCATGCCGATTCCAAGCAAGGTCCCTGTTGGTGGCCAAGCACTGCCAGCACTGGTGTCCGCAGGCCGCTTGCTGGTCTGAAAGTGGTCGACCTTACTCGAGTTATTGCTGGCCCAGCGATTACTCGGGGGCTGGCGGAGCTCGGCGCCAGCGTCATGAGGGTCGCTGCTCCCCACCTCACAGACTTTTCCTTTGTGCACTGCGATCTGAACTGGGGGAAGTGGAATACCCTGCTAGATTTCCGGAAGCCCGAGGACAGGGGGAAACTAAAGGACCTCATTCTGGATGCCGATGTTGTGGTATCGGGATACCGCCCTGGTGTGCTTGACAAGTGGGGTTTCTCGGAGCTTGATATTCTGAATCTCGTCAAGGATCGTGATCGTGGTATTATCTACGCCCGGGAAAATTCTTACGGATGGTATGGTCCATGGTCGCACCGTTCTGGCTGGCAACAGATCAGTGATGCCAATTGTGGTGTATCCATGGAATTCGGCCGTGCCATGGGCTTGAATGAACCTGTGACCCCAGTCTTTCCCAATTCCGACTACTGTACGGGAGTTTGTGGCACCGCTGGTGTTCTAGATGCGCTGCTTCGACGCGCACGCGACGGTGGCTCATATACAGTGGACCTGGCGCTGAACTACTATTCACAGTGGTTGGTCAGATCGGTTGGCATTTACCCCCCAGAGATATGGGAGAAGGTCTGGTCCGCCAACGGGCGTCAAGTTTTCCGGCATCATCACTCTATGTTTGACACGATCCCGGAATACGTAAAGATGTTGAAGACTAATAGTGCCGACCGCGTTTACAAGCCTGACAACTTCCAGGTGTTACACAGTCGTCAGATGAATCTAGACTTCAAGGTTCCCAAGCCCGTGCTCCAATTTCCGTCGGGCGAGGTGGAACTAGGTTATAATATCGGGACTCGGACGAACGGAGTTGACTTGCCCGAATGGCCCCTGGACCTGAACGTTGAAGTAGTAGCATGAGGCTGGGTTTACTCAAGAGTGCACAAGTTTCGTTTTGCTAGACTGCCTCTTGAAAATTTGGGCGAGATCGAATGTTTCGGGGTCAGCAGTCTTCGTTGATGGTTGCTTTCCTTAGGGAACTTGTTAGTAAATGTGTGTTCTGCCGCAACCCCCTGCCCCTGAGGACGGATAAACAATGCAAATATGCAACATTTCATAGGCTTGATATGTATGCATTCTGTAACAACACAGGCAATATATTCCTCCTTGCTCGGCAGTACTGCACACACCCCGCTTAAGAAGATCACCTGTGGCCAATCACTGGACCCCCGATACTGCAGACCCAGACCAGTGGTCAGTCTCCTGTAATCCCATTTCGGGCTATTTGTTTGGCTGCTCAGCTTTCGCCTCTGGTATGAGGCCGGCCAATTCAGGGAAGTGGTGGAAAAAATCCGAGCGCATTCTCCAGTTTGATAGATTTTCAACATGTAATAAGAAGAGCGGGCTGGGCGTGTATCCAAAGACGTCGTCAACGACATAGCTCTCCTCGAAGGAGTACGGCCAATGGAAATGGAAGCACCGATGTATGCAAGAAAAGAAATTGCACGATTTCAGATAATGGGCGTAATTGACGATCAAGCAGTCACGAACGGGTGGCCACGGGAAGAAGTCGATAGCGCAGGGATGCTGCACCGTCATCTGTAGCAAAGTGGGAAGCTCCCACTCGGGGACATTGTGTCGAGAGTCAGGTCCAGGGTTGAAAATATATTCCATCAGGTGATAGCTCTTATAGGCGATAGCCAGCCTGTAAATTTTCGGCATCGTTGACCAAACATATTTATCCATTTGCCGGAGGATATCCAAGGTAGGACTGATCTGCTCTTCAGGCCCCAGACAATCCCATCCGTAAGAAATGGCCTTAAATAGAAGCTTGGAATCGTCGAACCAGGTACCCGAGTTTTTTGAGGTGAGGGTGGGGTAGGCCTTGCTGAGAAATTCATTGACGGTGAACCACGCAGCACAGTTGCATTGGTAGGATATGGCATTGTCGCAAACCACTCCGCCTTGCTTATCGTCCTCTACACCATGAAACTTCCCCGCAATCATGGGAGGCGCCAGTGAGATATATAACGGGCTGCGAAAGATTATTCGGCCCTGGAATATTTGACATTTGCATTTGATCTGCCTGTCACACTTTGCGATATTATCAATGGCAGAACACACCTGGTGGAGACCCAGTTCCTCGGTCAACGGCATGTTCCAAGTGCGGGAGTTCAAGGGACCCGGCGATGAATACGGTACTGCGCTTTCTTCACTTGAACTTGTCGGCAAAAGATCGGTTTCTGGTATCGCTCGATGATCGTCTGTCGCGAGGGGGGACCGGGGGACGCTTTCATCTCCAGAAAGAATTGAAGACGCTTTGACAATGATTCTATTCAGTCGCAGATTCTGAGCACGGAGTTGATCATTCTCCCGCAACAATCGCAGGACGGTGTCTTCCGGTATTTGCTTTTGCAAGGCCTGAATTGTCTGTTGCAAATGTTCGATTCGCGCTTTGGTCTTTTGTCGGCTGGCGCGCTGAGCGGCCCGATCCCAAGCACGTTTCTTTGCTTTTTGAGCTCCCTGGTCTGAAGCTTTCTTCGTCATTGTCGATGACACTGGTTTTGAAGTAGAACTTGAAGTTCCAAACAACTGAAAATGCAGTTTGAAATTGCACCGGGATGGAACGAACAGGGTGGGGTAACGGCATCTTCTTCCCGCGTCTAACTAGACCTCGGCAATCCCCCAAAGAAGGTGAGAAAATTAGACCTTGATAAAACACGGATTTGAAGGCCAGCACTGAACCTGGAGGGTGACCAGCTAAGCACCAATTTTGCATTAATTTACTATATCTCAACTTAAATGATATTAATAAAAGTTGGATACTTCTCTGAGCGAGATCTTTCGGGAATTTATTGCCAGGGAGCGAATTTCGGAAATGGGTAAAGCTCATTCCAAGTGGTTCATAAACCAAGCAAAAGTGTTTTCCATAAGGACCCGTAATTTCAAATGAATCGAGAACTAGACGGACTAGGCATTTCCCAGGATGGCTATCAGAACTCTTCAAATGCTGCGAGATAGCTAATTCGCGCTCAGGTCGCTGTCCACGAATGCAAACTTTCACTGTAAAGAAACGATCCACTCTGCACTTGTTAAGATATGCAATATATTATAGTGTTTATAGATTACTTACTGAAGATCACGGCAAAGCCAAACTGTAGAGGATGTGCCCTATCCAAGCTTTGAAACAACTTGGTATCTAGACGCCAATACTTCACCAATGTACACAGAATAGAAGTTGTGTGGATCATAAAAGGGAACCTCCTCTTCTTCTATTTTCTCTTTGGGGTCCAGTATCACGAAGCCAGATTTAGGAAAACAGCGCGGGGAATTAGAAGGAACGCAGGCCATTGTTCGTATCGATGTGCAATGTAAAGAAGCTGCGAAACGTATTCGAGATGATTTTATACAGGTTGGGAGCAATATTCTGAGCCTCACGCCAGATAAAACATGGTATACTCTGTTCTTAGATTAATCATAGGAACATCTTTCTTTTGAAACAAGGACAGCTCTCACGCTCAAGCCCCGTGATATTCCCAAGGTTCTGATGGGTCACAGTTTCATATGCTGATTCGCCGGCCAGTATGTAGGCCCCGGAATATCTTATATCCAGGTGGGTCGACTCGGGAGATTCCCATTCTAACTGGAACGAACATATTAAAACTTATTGGATTACGCGCCAAGCAATGGTATATGGTATATCAACACGGTATACATAGACCACATGGTATACCATAGACCGAAATGGTATACAATGACCAAGGATATCTAAGGACATTCATTCATGTATTTAGTTGAGTTCTTCGTGATCAACCCAAATTGTTACTATCTAACAATTGAGTATACGTACTCAATTGGCCTGGCCTTCTATCCTTGGACTGTATCACCTTGTACTGCCGCATTCGTCATTATTACCATTCGGACTTCTGGTCACTCGTTCGTCGTCGACCGCTAGTGGAATCTAGTCGTCGAGGTAAGTCGCATCTAACCAAGATAGCTAACTGGTCGCAGAGTCCTTGGACCGATACCCGGGCGTAACAGTTAGAGATTAGCTGTACAGGAATAACTTTTAATGAAACTATAAGCTAATTATACTGGGAAATAAGAAGCCCGGTATATTCAAATATTATTAAAACATATTTCAAACTCCTTAAGTTTCGTACTAATTCTAGGGGGCCCGTTGGCGGGAAGCTATATAGATAATGACGGACAGAAGTATAGGGATCTAACCTAATATTAATAATGATATTATAACAAACTAGGAATTTACGGCGTCCCAACAGAGTTAAACTTGTTCTTGGAACACTAGCCAGATGACTTAAGCCAACATGGTTAATTATATCTATCAACTTCGGCCGTGTCTAGAGTATTCACCTCCATTTAGCACATAACCACTAAATTTTTATCGAGTCATCTTCCAGCCATGCGTTGGTTCAGCCCTCTTTAGATTTCTTTGCCGAACCTCGATTTACAACCCAAAAGTTATGGCACCTATTCCACTTCGCATGGATGGAAGTCGTGACTTATGCCTACGCAAACGGCTTCAAGAGAGAAGACAAGAAGATAAGCGATGGATTGGTTGATCAAAAAATGAATCTATACCATGCCATTCCCCCACCATCAGGTGTCTCAGTCCGCAGCAGAATGTTGAAAGCATCTCCGGAGTTATCCAAGCGGGTCAAGTTGAATGACCTCACCGTCAATCCAAATCGATGGAGAAAATCAGTGCCACAACCGTAAAACTCCTCAAGGGCGCCTATGTTGTGCAACAGCCTGCATGACAGCTCCAGCCAGCGCATCCATGCTGTCGTGGGTACTGAGTTTGTCCAGGATGACATTGCCGTCGTAGTCCTTGACGCTGATGTAGCGCACGTGTCCTTCGACTGAATGTTCCTTAGGCACGAATGTCATGGCAAAGCGCCAGTCGGCCTGTTGCAGGGCCGCTCCCAGACGGACCGTGTTGTCGTGGCAGCCGCGGGGGCCCCAGATCGGCTGGCCCATGAAGTTGAGCGTGCCCGTGAGTGTGTGGCCTTCCACGGTGTGCTCCTTGTGCTCGGTCCAGACTTCCATCGTTGTTGTGTTGGTTGCTGATGTAATTAGCAGGTGGAAATTGTTCATGTAAAGTAGCTTCTCGTACCTGTCTGGGTGCTTTGGTGATGAATATAAAAGACGTCGAGTCTGGCAGCTGGGCAGTGGAGGTGATGAAAGAGACGATGCTGGTTTATGCTCCTCAGTTCGAAAATATGACTCCCTTTATATATTTGGTAGGGGCTTTGATAGCCAAGCGAAAAACCAGAATCTCGAGCTTCCTGTCCAATCCCACCCATATCCCCCAGTGACTGGAATAGCGTTGTCTTGCACACTAAAGCATTCCTTGAGGAGTGGAGACATCCCATGTTGTGGACCTATCATTGCGATCTTGGCCACCCCTCCAGGGGACTCAGCTGAGCTCTGCATAAAAGTGTTGCGTCTGCTGAGCTACCTGGCTTTCTGGGATTGGTTAGCAGAGATGCAGCAGATGCTTTGCATATGTTAGGCTGCAGTTAATTTGGGAGAGGGGGGAAGTTGTGCATTAATTGTATAGGGAAGACAAATTGTTTATTATGTTTTGGCCGTTGGATAAGGTCTGGTCTTTAGGATGCGGATATGTGGCTGGGTTGGCTGAGGCCACAATGGAGGAGAAAGGGAAGAGAGATGAATTAGGTATATTGAGGTTGGAATCCTCATCTTGTGTGGCAAGCGGCCATCACAGTCATCGAACAAATCATGTGTACACGCATATAATAGTGTGCATTAGTTGAAGCTGTTGCCAGTCTGGGATGTGCAGCGTACGGACCATTTACTCCGACACTGCTCCATACAAACACGTAGTCAGGATTGATCAGATGTGAAGCAGGAGATTCACCTTTCCTACCAGTCAAGTGACGGTACGCCCGCGCTCAAATTGATAGCTGTTTTTATATCCGTGCCTGCAGCTGCATCTGCAGCACCTGCAAATGGTTGCCCCTTCAGGGAGTAGTAGTAGCGGACCGAGCCACGCTGAATGTAAAGCGGGGGACATGGGGAAGAGCCCATGCAATGTCAGGCTCGGTGGGATTTTCATCGTTGAGTATATCCGGGGACAAAGCTATTGTCTCTTTCATACCGGAGCATCTATACGCTTGAGTGCCAACGCGAGCACTTCTGTGAGATCAGTTGCTATGGCCCTGTGGGATCTTTCCCCGCTGGACGCCTACTTCTCATAACCTGGTCTGTCTCCGCCATACATATTGCGGGCCTGCTACCTTCAACTTCATCCAGTGGGAAACTACGGGAATTTCAAGTAGACACTAATGCAAGAATACCTTTCGCGACCACCACAGCTCCACCATTATCCCCAGGCTTAGATATATGCTTCCGTCGGAAACTGAAAAACTTATTTCGTTTTAAAAATTTTTTTTCTCCATACAGATCATACGCCGGAAGTAAACACCCGGGTATACGTGTTGAACAGGTTTGTGTTATGGATTTGATTCCATTGTGCCACCATGCATTTGGCTGCTGTAGGTAGTCGACAGAAGAAACCTAACTGACTCAGAGTTCAGGACCAATGATACTATGCGTGTTATATGAAGGAGCCCCTCCCTCACATTTGCAGGCCAAATTTGTTGACCCCTGGCTCACTTTCTGTGTGCTGGCCACGTATACTCAAATGTATTATATACCCCCATTAACCCCTGCGACTAGCATATCACTTATACGACCAACGCAGCCTATGACATTACCAATATATTAATAAACAGTATTATACGCCAGACAAAAGTACTGCTCAATCAATGGCCTGTCATACGTATGCATTGATGAATCACGAATTAGATTTTCATACTTAGCGTAACTGATCAGGAAGAGGATTTTCCCTCTCCATGCTAGAGATTTTAAGAGATAATACGAATATAATTACTTATTAAATGGCTTTTATATCATCTCTAATATTAATATAATTCTTTGAAATTTATTATTTTTTTTATATTACTGTAAGTGGTCAGTTCCCGAATAAAACTTAACATTTTGGCTCCGGCTTGAAGTAGACCCCGCACGGGCCGCACCGCACTCGCATGGGTAGCCCGCAGGGTACCCGCAAATAACCCGTTTCTACCTCAAGTTCTAATATCTTTCCTAAATAGTTATATGATGAAATAAAATGCCGAATCAGCCTCATATATAATCGTTATTGTAACGAATGGTCTACTATACAGGATAGAAGGCCTGTCATAAGCGGGTCAGGACATACCAAGTAGTATTCCCTGGATAGTAGATTGATTCTTTCTCCTCCTTCCTAGTCAAAACAAAATACTTTATAACAGGGGTGTCGCCCCTATCCAAGGCAGATACATTATTAAGAGCAGGATTGTTGGGCCGCTGACCCCTCTTTCCAGACCGGGGTAGTATGTATGTGCAAGCAGGATGAACCCTTGCTCCGCGGTCTAACCCCAGCTCGGCGGCTAGGCCGGATGACCCGAATCTTGAGATAGCTGGTATTCTACGGTTGCCAATAACTGTAAAGGAGTATTGACACATCTTATACACTTCCTTGCTCTATGTCGTACTGATCAGCAGTGTCCGTCACTACCTAATCAGGTCTGGAATCATCAAAAACTATTATCGCGTTTCGCGGTCTCTCCATTTACACCCGTTTGCTCCGCTACCCGGTCCATCAATATGCCCTGTTGCAGACGCATTAACGACCATGACCTCGTAAGAGTATATAGTTATGAGAGTATCTGTTCAAGCCTTTCTCGACCATTACGGGAGGGTTGATGGGATTTCAACATGGCAGGGTAAATTTTCCACGACACAGAGAAGGTGTATATTGTTGGGGAAAGGGATGCCGGTGACAGCGGAGTGAGATCGAATGTGGACATTCCTTTGAGTGGCAATAAATGCAAATTCCAGTCTTTGCTGTAGGAAGTAAGAAACCGTGAATCATAAGCCATCAGTTCATTTGCGTCCGTCAATCGTCCAGTGTTCATCATTTCCTGGACTTCTACTGGGATGATTTCCAAGAGCTTTTTTTTTTTTTCCTACGACGACTGGTCGTAGTAGGCGCATCCAATCGTGCAATTCAGTCTCCCAGAAATTTTAAGTATATGGATGATTGAAACTGCTTATTGCTATCTAAAACTCCTCTGTTGAAAAATGTACTGCAACCGGTCCAAAATGTATAGCAATGTGAGCAAGTGTATTCGATGGAGAATTAAGCTCCACAAGAAGGAATGGTATCGTGTCTATAGTAATAGCAATAGCAGGTTATACTGCATGTTCTATGGGCAGCCAAATGTAGCAACAAGGAAAGGGCCAAAAAGAGTGTCAAGGAAACAGTTATATACCATCAGCACCCATGGCCAGAGCGGATGATGACCACCACAACCAAAGCCCCCAATACGTAAAATACGAATACTGATACCACATGGTATTGTAACCTGGGAATGGAGGTACACTCCATGACCACCAAGTGGGAAAGTAGCCCCTATGATTGTGATACCAGCTGACAACGGGCACTCCACTGCCCCCCGGATAAGGGTTCCAGGGCCACGGTATGGCTGGGGCTAACGGAGCCGGCGCCTGAACCGGCATTGGGTTCACCCTAGCCGGCCATGAAGTCCAGCCATGACCTGGATTGGGATGAATCGACGGGCCGTACAGCCGGGGCGGATTGAGATTATATCGTTTAGGTCTCTTGTATCGGCAATTCCTGTATCGGCAATCCAGACACACACGGGAGATCCGTTCAGGGGCCAATTTCGCCCGTATACCACGCAGTTGGCCGCCACTGAAATAAGATGAGTGGAGGAGCCGAAGGCAGTAGCTGCAGGCAAAGCAATCTTCGTTTCTGCCCAAGTCAGTCTCATGGCGACACCAGAACATATACCCGGTGCATCGAAGAGGACCTACCCGGGCCATGCTTCCTCATCACAGAGATATAATATTTTCTCACGAACCAAAGACGGAGCTCGGACGGGAAGCACGGATCGAAAGTGTTTGCAGGTCTGCGAAAATGCTAACTTGGAGGGGTAGTCAAGGCAGTCGAAGATATGCAGTTGCAGCTCTTGCGGTAGATAAGATATGTGGATGGTTGGCGGTTCAGTCATCGCAAGAAACGAGAATGTTCGAAATAATCACTGAATACTAGGAGCCCAAGAGATCGTGTCGATTTAAATAATTAAAAAGAATGTATATATCGAAGGATCAGTCATGGTGAGAACATTCAGGGGCCACGCAACCCATCAGGACAAGGCGCCATGGTTTAATATCGGTCGTCGTCGCAAGAAGGGAAGGAACACCCTTGGAATGGATTGTCCCGGTCAGCTATTCAAGCTAATCAAACCGGGGACAGGCCATCATTCAGGGGACTAATCAATAGTATCCATAATCCTCAAAAGGTCCAATCATTTTCATTACAGCTGAGGACTTCGAGTATGGCGCAATTGCGGTAAGTGTGATATAATCCGGGTGATGATGATTAGCACACGAAGAACAGTAACTCAAAAGTCAAGGCCTGATAAAGGATGTGTCATACAATACGCAGACTGCTCTTTTGCTCACTTTCTGCGCATTCCTTGCGCCTTCTTCTTCTTCTTCGTCCTTTCTTCTTATGGGTGAGTTACGATGATTAGACGAGGTGGTATCTCCCACCCATGTCTCCTAACACTTTCAAGCCCCGTGCCTGGGTCAGCTGCCGCGTTACGTTCGTACTTATGAGCATATGTAATTCGAATAGGCTTATGCAGCCTTTCGGTAAAACCGGCAAGGTGTACGGATGAGATATGAAGTACCCAAGCGGTAGTGATGTAATTGTCCTAATCGCTTGTCACCGGCCCTTCTCTAGTAAATAACGATCGGTGACTGGGGAAGAAACTACAATGTCAAAAAGTTTGAGAAAGGCTAGTTTTCTAAAGGAAGAATTCAAATGTCCCGAACCATACTCCCGCTTCCAATAAGATACAAGCTGAGATCATGCCGATACCAATAAATGCCGGAGTCATCGCATAACGGCAACGACGTCAGGCTGCGGTCTACCCGTGGCGTCATGCAACGCAGTCCGAGTCCCTTTCACGCTCTTGGAGGTCCGTACAGACGACAATGCTTCTCCATCCACTGTCTACAATCGGCATTGGCTAACGATCCGCCCATGCTGAAGTAATACCGGATAAGCCTGCGTGTTTCGCGCCCGGTTCTCGTTATGGAATTCGGCAGGTTGGGGCCACGAACAGTCGGAAAGTGTGGCTGCCCTGGGCCATCAAAGTAAAGCAACTTATCTTCCCAGAAATCATCAAAATGGAGATACTGCAGTTTTGGCATATTGGTTGATAGATATTCAAAAATCGCTTGAAAGGTCCCCGAGTCGAGGCGGATCTGTTCTATAGTCAGGCTGCGGAGGCGTCGGCGGCGGAGGAAGTAATGCAGCTTGTCCTCGGATGTGTATATGCCCTGCAGTGTGCAGTGCTTCAAGCGCACAATAGGACAGGAGTCCGAGATCCGATTGAAAAAACGCTGCTCTTCCTTCTGTGCCTCAGTCAAGTTAAGAAGGTCCAGGTTGTACCAGTGCAGGTGCAGCGATTCGAGCTTAGGGCACATGTTCAATAAACATGTTATAGCCTGGGTGTTGGACCGACCAACCGCAACGGGAAGCATGCGACTGTTCTGCTGCCTGTTCGTTTGCTGATGCGATAGGCTTAATGATAACGATTTGATGTTCTTCAACGACTCGGACATGTCCACTCTCTTCAGCACTTTTGCGATCTCACCACATGCCAAGCTGCAGCGATCGATGCTACAAAATATGTCCAATGTTTTCACATGTAGTTTGCTCGTGCCCAGGGCTGCCATGCTCACGCGAAAGAGCTTTGCGGCAGCCTCCCAGATGCTCCTCCACGGTGTTTCAGCATGATCCTCCGAGTCGATGGTGAGAGTCAGTGACTCCAGATGGCCATGTCGAGAGTTGGTGCGCAAATTCACTAAGGCCTGTTTCAGAAGAGTTACAGCTTGCTGCTCAGATATATCCTGGCTATCGCCAGCTGGCATGTCAGATACTGTCAAGTGCTGGAGGTGACATCCAAACCATTTCTTTTGTGTCACGAGAACAAATTTCTGGAGATACTCCTCTGTCAACTGTATCTTCTTTCGATGGAAGTTGCGCTTAAACGAAAAGAAGGATGTCTTGTTGGCTATGGCTCGAGATGTTAGTCGAAGGTTGCCTCTGTCATGTAAGTCAAGGAAAGACAATAAGCCCTCCAGTATCTCCACTGGGAGATTCGCGAGGGTTACATAGTCCATTCTTGCACCCATCCAAGTACATCACAGACCATGAACCGATATGTCTTGGTGGGAGTGAGATGATGGTCAAGCACAACAGGAGTTATCAAAGGAAGAGAACAGGGACAAAGACGGGAGGGGTGCTAAGTAACATGGCACCTTCTTGGATACAAACCAACTATCTTCATTGTGTGCTGGGCTGTCCAGGTTGTTGTCAAAACAAGACTCCATCACCAGGGATCCCACACGTGACCACGCCACGGTGGGTGTCTTCCGGTGTGTGTTTGTGTCGTGCTGTGCAGAGTTCTGTACATCCTAATAAAACTGCAGTTTGACAAGCCCACTGGATCTCTATCGCCTTCTTATACTATCAAACCCGTTTCCTAGTCCGTGCACAATATGTTCAAGATACATTAAGCCGGTATGGGTCTTACCTTCATCTTCCAGCTGGTAACAGCGTTAGTATCTTCTCTCAGCACATCATAATAAGCCTCCTTCCATAATTGGTATGCACAATACCATATTCCTTGAACCCTTTGATTGTGGGTTGCTGGATGGAAAGAAATACCCGGGTGGATTCAAGAACAGCAGAGAAGTATTAATACGGACACAGCATCATACTGACGACATGCGCATCCCATCTTTGGCATCTTCCGAGCGGATATACTCCAGTGAGGTGAATATACAGTTTGCGACACGATATTTCTAGTCAGTTGATAAAAACGGCCTAGTGGGAAAGAACGAGTTGGTTCCGTCTGAGACACACGCTTGTGTAGGGTATTCTAGGATTGCAACAAGATGGATGATCTACCTCCAAGACTCGTGTCAAGGAAATATATTGCTCTACGCAGGCTCTCGGACCGGTTATGAGCATTGGCAAAAAGCGCGATAGCATCAAGATGGGGAGGTCTCACTCCCTGCTTGGGTCGTTTCCAGTGACCATATAGCAGGCCTAGCGACCACAATAGCCCTGCAGCCTCTTAGTCATCGAGAAAAATGAGCCGTGTAACTTGGTAGGTTTCAATTGGTAAGGATAGGTACCAGCCGACCGCATATGCTAAGCAGATGACCCTCATGTGGATTTTGCGAGAGAAAGCTTTGGTGTCGGATGAGAGAACAGGGTAGTTCATATCGCGGAGTGGCCATGCCTCAGCATTCAATCTATTCCTTTTGATTTTCTCGTCTTTTTCGTTTTTTTATTTTAGAATTTGTTTTTTACCTCCACTTTTGAATTGAACGACCCAGCAGACTACAATCACTCATTACCTCTCCATCAGGGAATTCCATGATTCCGAGGGGTAGATTGTCAGTACGAGTACGAGTACGGCATTTGAGGTAGATGCTTCCATGTGTCTAACCAGCCCTACCAATATATAACTGAACACGTCCGGACCCAGCACCTTCTTGACAGCGTTAAACTATTGGGCGGATCGTCTCTGCAAAAGGAAGATTACGGCTCAGCCTACATGGCTATGATGACCGCACAGAAAGCAAAACCATCCCTCCGCTGACGGCCCCCACACTAAAGAATTTATCAATCCAGGATGAACGCTAGATTAAGTCTCATTTGACACAAATATGGGCCGGCT
Organism: Aspergillus bertholletiae; assembly: GCA_009193595.1. Lineage (NCBI taxonomy): Eukaryota > Fungi > Ascomycota > Eurotiomycetes > Eurotiales > Aspergillaceae > Aspergillus > Aspergillus bertholletiae. Next base: position 223,986 of record ML736170.1, read on the forward strand.
CGAGATATCCAGGACCCGTTCAGTGTAACAGTACTCCGCACTCGTTCTTAATTAGGAAGAGTTCTGGCTGTTACACAGCAAAAGACGAGGGTCAGAGGGGACAGTTTGGCCGCGGTCCTATTTTTGCGGCAGGCCTTAGCGGCCCAAATTGGAAGCCTGATGAGTTTGCTGAGACGCTATTGAGACGCTAGCCCTACGAATGTCGGTCTGTCTCTGGTGAGTCTTATAGTGGCTTGGCTTGGGCTTAAGGCTGCTATGATTTGCCGGTGTGACCCTTGATGTATGTTTCGGGTTCCTCCTTCAGTTTGATTAATGATGCAAGGGGCCGGAGCAAACCGTCATCATAATTTCATGCTAGGACGACCGTATGAGAGGGAGGTCGGAGAGAGAGAAGGAAGCAGTGCCATCAGGGGGTGCAGCCAGCTGAATAAAACACAATCAAGACGCAACGGACAAGAAAAGAAAAGAAAAAAGAAACGAAAAAGAAAAAGAAAAATATTCGTCCGGAAATTTTTCATAAAACTTTAGTCGGGCGTGTAATGACTGCCGCCTACAGAGACATGGTACATTTATCCATCTCCAACTCGGCATAAAAATGGTATGCAGACGTCATGAGAAAGGAACACATCACATGACAGGCGACTGGCCGTTTCTTGAGAGCTTTCTTTGTACCCGTCCAGTCTCTCTCTCTCTCGGAGCTTCTCTCAGCCACTTCGGAAATCCACACGTCAAGGGTTGCCAAGAACCAGTCAAGAAGACAAAAGAGACCCTTTATGATGCTGCCTAAAGGAACAAGTGGCTGTGCGACAAGGCACAGTCAGCTCCAAATATGATGACCCTGCGCCAAGGTGACATTCGAAAGAACGAGTCGAGATGAGACGAAAAGAACCCCGTGAAAAGTGCTGCCTAATCAGCCCTACTCGACTGCCGGACTCCGAAGGAGGAGGTGATTGGCAGGGGACGCTCCACCGAAACTGGAGCAATGGAGACGTTCAATTCCACAGCCTTCCGGTTGGTCCACGCCAGATGTGGTACAATCCACAGAATGGCTGAAGGGTCGACGTTATATTACTCCACGGCGGTCATCCCTTCCGGACTCTCCTTTGGACGTCATTCCCTCTCGTCTCCCTTTTTTCCTCATCCGCCTCTGCCACTATGAAGGTCGCCCTGCTCACCGTAGCGGCGAGCTTGGCCAATGCCGCCTCGATCGCCATCACTCCACGGGCATTCCCCAATGCCCCCGATGGATATACTCCCGCCAATGTGTCTTGCCCGTCGACACGCCCCAGTATCCGCAGCGCCGCCGCCCTGTCCACCAATGAGCAGGATTGGTTGCAAGTGCGTCGCAATGAGACCCTTCAGCCCATGAAGGACTTGCTCGGCCGGCTCAATCTGAGCTCCTTTGATGCCGCTGGCTATATTGACCGTCATAAAAACAATGCCTCCAACATTCCCAATGTGGCCATTGCCGTTTCGGGCGGTGGTTACCGTGCTTTGACCAACGGTGCCGGTGCCATCAAAGCCTTTGATAGCCGTACCTCTAACTCCACGGCCCGTGGACAACTCGGCGGCCTGCTGCAATCCGCCACCTATCTTTCCGGCCTGAGTGGCGGTGGATGGCTCGTGGGTTCAGTGTATATTAACAACTTTACCACGATCAGTGACCTGCAAGCCAGCGACAAGGTCTGGGACTTCAAGAATTCTATTCTGGAAGGCCCGGATGTCAAACACTTTCAACTGATCAACACGGCCGCCTACTGGAAACATCTGTACGAGGCCGTGAAGGGCAAGAGGAAGGCCGGCTTTAACACATCGCTGACCGACTACTGGGGCCGCGCCCTCTCCTATCAGTTTATCAATGCAAGCACCGACGATGGCGGTCCCAGCTACACCTGGTCGTCGATTGCCCTGGGCGACGATTTCAAAAAGGGAAAGATGCCCATGCCCATCCTGGTCGCCGATGGACGTAATCCGGGCGAAATCCTTATTGGCAGCAACTCGACCGTGTACGAATTCAACCCATGGGAATTTGGCTCCTTCGATCCGTCGGTGTACGGCTTTGCCCCACTGGAGTATGTCGGGTCAAACTTCGAGAACGGGGTACTCCCCAAGGGCGAATCGTGCGTGCGCGGCTTCGACAATGCGGGTTTTGTTATGGGTACTAGCTCGTCGCTGTTCAACCAGTTCATCCTGCGTCTGAATGGCACCGATATCCCTGATTTCCTCAAGGAGGCGATCGGCGACGTCTTGGAGCATTTGGGTGAAAAGGATGAAGACATTGCCGTCTATGCCCCCAATCCCTTCTACAAATATCGCAATTCCACGGCCGCTTATTCCTCAACTCCCGAGCTGGATGTGGTCGACGGAGGTGAGGATGGACAGAACGTGCCTCTGCACCCGTTGATCCAGCCCACCCGCAATGTGGACGTGATCTTTGCCGTGGATTCGTCCGCCGATACAAAGTATAGCTGGCCCAACGGATCCTCTCTGATCTACACCTATGAGCGTAGCTTGAATACCACTGGTATCGCTAACGGGACCTCCTTCCCTGCGGTACCCGACGTCAACACGTTCCTCAACCTCGGCTTGAACAAACGCCCGACCTTCTTCGGATGCGACTCGTCCAACACCAGCACACCAACCCCACTGATTGTGTACCTGCCCAACGCTCCTTACACCGCTGAGTCCAACACTACAACCTTCCAGCTGTCGTACAAGGACCAACAGCGAGATGATATCATCTTGAATGGCTACAACGTTGTCACCCAGGGCAATGCCAGCGCCGACGCCAACTGGCCGTCATGCGTTGGGTGCGCCATTCTCCAACGGTCCACGGAGCGTACAAATACTAAACTTCCGGATATCTGCAATACTTGCTTCAAGAATTACTGCTGGGACGGAAAGACCAACAGCACCACCCCGGCGTCCTATGAGCCGAATTTGCTGATGGAGGCGTCCACATCTGGGGCCGCAAAGGGCCAGCTGAACCGCACCGCCGCGGTCATCGCGTTCGCGGTTATGTTCTTTATGACGATCTAGATGTACCCTTGGTTTTTGTTTATATTCTAGGATACGCTATGTCTATGAATCCTTCGTCCGATTTTTTATCTGTTATCGCAAAATTCCGAATATTCCCTGCTCGCGTTGCTTGTGTTTCATAGCGCATTTCGAATTGAGTGCATAATTTGGCGATTACAGTGTCATTCGCTATGCAAGATATTTATTATGCCTAAATGTTCCATGTGTTAGGAGACCGAACGAATGCCAATTGTATATTAATAAATGGGTGACCATGTGTAATTTACCGTCACCTCATCCGCAATTCCGATGGTGCGATATGGCACTAGACCCGACCGGGCAAATTCGCAATACGGTCGGCTGTGGCCATAAAACGGTGGACAAGATGGCAATAGAACATCCTCTGTCCAGTCCCTCTAGAATCATTGAATGGGTGATCGATCGCAACCCATCCGACCATGGCAACACAGACACCGTCCTTTACTACCATCCCCGTCTTGGATTATTCCCTCGCCACGTCGCCGACGACCAAGTCGCTGTTCCTGTCCGACCTGCGAGACGCGCTGATCAATGTGGGGTTCTTCTATCTGATCAATGCACCCATTGCACCTCAGATCCAACGGGATGTGGTGAAGAAATGCAAGGACATCTTTGATCTCCCCATTGAGAAAAAGGTCGAGATTGAAATGGTGAATAGTAAACATTTTCTGGGCTATTCTCGACTGGGAGCGGAGATTACTGCGCGTGAACAGGACTATCGAGAACAATTCGATGTACCGCACCCCCTCCACCCGAAATGATTTATATATATATATATACTATCTCTCGCCCACTACAGGGTACTAACGAGCCCTTGAGTAGTTTGCTACAGAGCTACCAGTTCCAGGACCCGACGAACCACTCTACCGTAATATCCGGGGCCCTAACCAGGTACCTATACCCAATCCTCATGGTTAAGTTCGTGAATTCTTTCAGAAGACACATGCTCACCGTCACAGTGGCCCGATGAACACGCCATTCCGGGCTTTCGTCAGACAATCGAGGCGTATCTCGCGGAGATCAGTCCGCTCTCCGATGCATTTCGGGGCCTGATTTCAGAAGCCCTCGATCTCCCACCGACAGCGTTAGACTCGTATTTTGACGACCCACAGCAACTGAAGCTAAAGCTGATCAAATATCCACCGCCGCCCGAGTCATCTGCCGAGGCGGACGCCGTGCAAGGCGTCGGTCCTCATAAGGATTCAGAGTTTCTGACTTTTCTCCTTCAAGCCTCGCCGCACGCAGGACTGGAAGTGCAGAATAAATCCGGCGATTGGATCTCGGCCACACCGGTAGAGAATTCCCTCGTAGTGAATATCGGTCGCGCGTTGGAAGCCATTACGGGGGGCGTGTGCACCGCAACGACCCATCGGGTCAGCCTGGCGCCCCGGAATTTTATCGATCAGACGGGCGCGCCTCTCGGGCCGCGGTTCTCCATCCCTGTGTTCCTGGGAATGGGTCTAGATCTCTCTGCTGAGAAAATAACCTTGCAGATACCACAGCATATCAAGGACCTGATCCAGGATGAAAAAGTACGATCGGACGCGGAGGCTACATTTAATCGTATCTTCAGCGGTCGGACGGGTGAGGGGACGTTGTTTCATCGGGTGATTAGCCACCAGGATGTGGGTCGCAGATGGTATCCCGACCTCTTGGATTTTGCTCTGAAACAATACGAGAAACAGTAGGAGACCAGGTCCCCAAGGGAGAGAAAGAGAGAAACCTACGTAAATCCTCCCTGGCGGGCCTGATTGGATAGCGGTATATATGTGCAAACGCCTCAAGATCTACTCCGTATCTGACCTCCCAACCAACACTCCACCAAAAAAAAAAGAAAAGAAAAGAAAAGAAAAATATAAAACAAAAATATCACAAATAAAAACACAATAGGGCGTGCAGTTTGTGTTTATTGACGGTCCCTCGCTGGCCGTGATCGGCACCACAACGTCAATCCATCAATTAAAGAAAAACCCTCCCGGATGGCTGGGAATACCCCGGACATCAGGAGACCGACTGGTGAGGAAACGTTGGACGTTGCCTAGCGACTGAAAAGCCCATGTGGGGTGATGATGGCGTCTGAAGCAATTATTCTTGCGATGACCCTCCCGGAGCGCCGCGGAAACCCGACGGGGCAAATTCCCCCGGGTGCATAAACCCTCGTTGTTACTTTTTGTACGGGCCATAAAAAGGCGATCGCCGATTCTTCGACATCGGCTGAAGGAGTATTGTGACGTATACACTCCAACACCAAAAGGACCATAAGGGTCTACGGTGAAAGTGGATTCGTATCGTCGGGAGAACGATGCAAGGCTGAGAACCAGTTCAGGCCCCTGCGGCTTACTACGCTGGTCATCCCGAAGCAAAGGGACTTCTGACAGGTTGAGACCCTCCGTGGATCTGCAGATGCCAGCATTGCCTCCCCCAGTCATCGCCAATCACAGGGGGCCCTGCGTCCAAAAAAAGCCCTTCGCACCGACTGAGCCAAGACGCTTAGCCATCCCCACCGGGCTCGGGTCTGGACATGAGTGGCATCATACGTAGACGCAGACGTAAGCTCCTGTGGCTGTTGTCTCTGAGCTGCAGAATGTTCCGGGTATAAATAAGTAGGACATATAGCACACACTCTCCCGTCCCTGTTCCCCTAGATATCTCTATCACCTACTATCTCTGCCTGACAGTCGATCAAGCCTCCACAATGCAGATCAAGTCCTCTACCGTCCTCATCGCCCTCTTGGGCTCCTCCGTGACCCAGGCTGCACACCTGCAGCAGAGACAGGAGATATCCACCGACTTGGGTATCCCTCCCTCCGAGACCGGTTCGGCCTCCGTAACTGGTACCGCGGATACCGGCTCAGCCACTCTCCCATACTTCACCGAGACTGGCCAGTCGGGTAGTGCGACTGGCACGGAATCGCCGACTGGAACGGAATCTCCCACCGGGTCGGAAACTCCCACTGGCACTGGCACCGGCACAGGCACAACCACGGGCTCAGAAACCCCTACCGGGTCGTCCAGCAGTGGAACCGAGTCTACCTCAGGCTCGGCGACTCCCACGAGCGGATCAGCCTCGACCACCGCATCCGAATCGAGCGGGTCGACTTCAACCACCACCGAAGCCTCGACCACTACGGGCGGAAGCAAGACCAGCGGCTCGGGAACGTCCTCTGCCTCTTCGTCATCGGCATCTCCCTCCTCTACTGACTCGGGTGCGGCCTCGACCCTGCCTCAGGGTTGGGCCACATGGATGCTCCCCTTCGTTGTGGGCGCTTTCTTGTGAGATGGGCTTTTTGATTGAATGGTATGATGCACTTAATGAATATACAATGGAATTTCCCAAGGGGATATGACCCTGGCGTGTTGTTTTTGTCGAACTGTGAATATTGCTCCCTGTGTACCTTTTTGCTCCACCATAATGATGCTGTCGTTCGCTATTTATCTCTTCGGCTGTGCAGATAGTGAGATGCACCACATCTAATCATGTGGGCCATTTGGCGATAATACGAGATGCTTTAATTGGTACAACTACCGTGTCCCCCGCAATTCTCCTCGTAAAATGAAGCCACCAAGCCAAGATTAAGCCTCGTCCCTGACCGCAAATCTGGTCACGCTGGAGCAAGCACCTACAGCATGCATATTTTCCTTTGTCCGAACACGGTTTTCGGCAATAAAATCCAAATAGGGAGATTTTTTCGCTCCTTCGTGGGCAGGTGGAAATTGGGTGCAGACCCTGCCCTCTAAGCCCTCTAAGAATAACCTCGTATTTTCCCTGCTGAGCCTCAGCGAGACCATGCTGGATCCAACCACAGCCTTTCCCTGCCAGCGATCATCTCATTTAAGGTTCTGCCAATGTTATACTACGCCCTCCACACGGCCGCCGCCATGATTCACGGTTTGAATACGTCGTGAGGCTATGGGCTTAAGGTGGGCACAGTTCTTCACGGGTTGGACTCAGCCTTGGAGACCAGCTCGACTTTATTACCCCCTGAGCACCCCGGACAGTTGCCAGCGCAAATTCATCGATCCTTTCCGATAACAACCCCTTTACACAATGGCACCGAGACGAGGTGGTGGATCCTACAGTGGTGGCAGCTCCAGTAGCTCCAGCTCCAGCTCCAACTCCTGCAGCAGTACCGCATTTGAATCAGAAGCAGCCAAAGTTATCATTGCGTTCCATGCGCTCTTCTTCCTCGTCTTCTGCGCGCTGTTCTGTGTCGCAGCCTTCAAGTTGATCCGCAGCAAGCAGAAAGGAGCCGCGTTAAGACGATGGTTCCCTCTCGGCCTCTCGATCGTCTTCATGATCATGTAAGTCCTGGCCTTTGTGTCGCCTGAAGCAACTCAATCGGATCTAACGATATACAGTGCCACCATCTTTAACATCGTCACCTACACCCTGGCTGAATGTGGTCTCATCTCAACCACCTTGACGCGCATCATTAATATTGTGCCAAACTGGTTCGACACCTGGGCAAACTTCCTGCTTATTGCCCTGATCATGATCCCCATCTGCAAGCGCCTCGTCCATGGCAACCGGAAGATTGCAAAGATGGTCACCATCGTCCATACCATATATGTCACCCTGCTGGGGATTGTCCTACTCTGCGGTCTAGCCATCTGGACTCATATTATCGATGCCCGGAATGTTAGGGGTACTAGGACCAACACTGTGGCGCTAGCATATAACCAGAGGCGGCTGACCACCGCATACTATGTCATGGCGGTGGTTGGAATGCTCATGGCGGCGGCGAATATGTTCTTCGCGCTGGCCCGCGGCCATCATTTGCGAAGAGGAGTAAGTTACTTCTATCTCGTGCACTTCCAGCGCATTCGTATATACCGATCGCTGACATGGCTTAGATCCTCGTCCCCGCTATTGTGCTCCTAATCCTGTCGTCGTTGGGAATGACCGTCCTCAACCTCGCCAACAACATCATCGCCTATTACTTTGAGGTACAGTACTTTCAAAATGGCGCCGCAACATACTACCAATCCGTTGAGGCGAGGCTCTTCCTCACGTATTTCTTCTACGCTGCGACTTTCCTCATGGCACTCCTCGTCGCCTCGTCCAAACAACTGGCCGATACCCCCTCTGCCGGGCCCGTTAAGCATCTCCCGAGTCAGCCGAGGTATAACGCCGTGTCGCAGACTCAGCAGGTGTATCGGCCGTATCGGTCTCAGGCTCAGACGCAGCAGAGTAATCAGTAGCCTTTGTCGCGTTGGGGTGGAAATTTGTTTTCTTCTAGAGGGTAATATGGTTTGGATTTAGTGCTAGATTCCCATTTGGTGGTTGCATGATAGAAATGGCCGGTGGATGCTTGGAAGCGGGATATATGATGATATAATGTCTTTTTTTTTTCCTTTTGTGCTTCGCTCAGTTTCTGATATACCCTAATACCCCGGATACTGAGTTTGAGGATACCATTGCTTTGATCAATTTATACTGTTTGCCGTACTTTGGAAAGCAACTCACGATAGTTCTATTAAAGCCCGATGTAGAGAAAGTGTACTCTAGAAGCATGTCTGCATTACTTGCAAAGTATATGAAGAGAATTAAAACGTTGCTTCATAAATATTTAAAGTCAAGTAACCATACAACCAAGTTTCCGGGGTGAGTTCTGGATCGGGAGGATACTAGAAGGTAGCGATTAGGTACTGATACCTCTCTATACATCACCAGGTTGCAAATATCGCCTGTTCTTCATCACTGCTTTATTTGTATTTCCTCTTCATTATATCCATCTAAGTATAGTGATGGTGACCACTTGAGGGCCACCTGAGCAGCTCGCCGCCTTATTCAGTCATTTATTTTTTTTTAAGACCACCTCTCCGCACTTCTGCGTATCGCAAGGATCGAGAGGAATTACTAGTTTTAGCGCCCTGGAGCTAGATAACAAACGTAATTGGTTGGCTGGCACATCTTCATAAGGAACTAAACGTGCTAAAATGCCGAAGCATGCATTAGTGGCAACATGCTTCCCCTTATAGCCGCCGCCTCGCACGTAGCTATGATAGATACATATCTTAAGTGCGTGCATTTCCTCAACACCTTCACAGAATACCGAATTCGGTCCTTAGCGAGATTGTAATAGAAGATGCTCCGACAAGAACCAGAGGAGGTTGTAAATCCAGCTCATCTCCCGAGCATCAGCACGGACGAGTCCGACGGAGAAGATTTCAGAGAGATACCTCCGGAAGATATCACGATAGCTATTTTCTGTACTTTATCACATGAGGCTGTCGTGGTGAAGTACAGCCTAGATGAAGAACTCAGGTGTCGTCCGATGGCCATAGGTCCACAAAAAACATCTATTCCTTTGGTCGTATACGGAGCCACAATCTCGTGATCGCTCGACCCTCTCAAACAGGGGCTGTGAAAGCCGTCCAGTGTGCTACGACTGTCAGCCAGCAGTTCCCAATATACGCCTTGCATTGATGGTCGGCGTTGGTGCCGACATCCCGAACCTTCCCAGTCGTGACATTCGCCTCGGCGATATTACGGTTAGTGTCCCCCAAGACAATCATCCGGGGGTTGTACAGTATGATTTTGGGAAGTATGAGCGAGATGGTTTCGTTCTGAAAGAGCCGTTCAACAAACCCCTGTCGATTTTGATCAGCGCAGATGGGTCATTGGAAGAAGACGAAATCATGGACTGAAGTCCGGTGAGGAAGATTCTCAGGCGTATTACGAAGAAACCTAGATTTAAGCGACCAGACACTAGCGACAACCTGTTCAAGGAAGATTTCCACCACATCAACAAAGGTGCAGATTGTGCGGGATGCCTTGCATCCAGCGCTGCAAATCTTGTTCCTCGTGATACACGCGAGCAGAAGCATCCTGTGGTTCATCGTGGCCTCATTCTTTCGGGCAGTAGCGTCGTCAACAACCCTCAGAATCGCCACTGCTTACGCCGGGATTATACTAATGCAATTTGCTTCGAGACAGGAGCTGCCGGTATTATGGATGAAATCCCCTGCCTTGTTGTCCGAGGAATAAGTAATTATGCCGATACCCATCAGCAGGATGAGTGGCACTACTACGCTGCGGCGGCTGCAGCATCATATTGCAAGGCTGTACTTTGCAAGATTGATAGCCAATTTCCGGGGGAGAGAAACCATATAAATGTAGATGTCTGTAAATGTCTGCAGACTTCTGAAGGTGCCTCAGGCATATCAATCACCTGATCGTGATCTATTCCTTTGTCCTATATCACATATATAGGACCTCATGTCTCCCAGTTCTAGCTTTAGTTTAGTTTTTTTAGGTTCATCAAGAATTCAGGATATTTTGTTTTGACGCCTTCCTTCAACCGTTCACAATAAAGGGCTCTATCAACAAAGCGAAGGATGTAGTCCGAGAAAATCAGCTGTGCGTCACTTTTGCGAAGTTCCATTACAATGATATATTCAATGCTGACAACACAAAGTAATATTGAAGGCACAGCTGATTATATAGGTCAAAGGAACTTTGAGGTGGCATGCCTTCTGGGGGCGAGCAGGATCGAGAAAATGCCATCCGCCAGTTTCCAGTCCTCTGATCCCCTGTCCTGGAAACCAGTGGTTAGTGTTAGTGGATGGCTAATTGTAGTGCTTAGACCTTATTACTAGGACTAGGAGCAGAACTAAGAGTCTGGAGGCAGAAACTCTGGAAAAGCTGTGGGTCGAAAATCTAAGCAACTCTGCGATTTCCCTCTTTTGTATCGTCACAATCTAGAGTAGCCACTGAGGGGGGGGAGGCGTTCTCCCTCCTAGAACCATAGGTAGTAACGTGCAGCGATGGAGAGCAACAGCAAGCCGTCCGTTAAAGCTAACTGGGTATTTATAGAATGCTGGCTCTACGCGGCACTAGAGGAGGTAAATCTACTCAAAACTTTGCCTAATTTTCCCTTTGCATGTACGAGTAGGCGTATGACGAGTGAATGCAGCAGAGTTTCCAATGGTTATCACTGACCATCGGCTTAGAATATTCACTACCTGCCTAGTTGTCTGTTAACATTTCTGTTCTTCCATGGACAATTCACTTTCCCACAGCGGACTACTCGGATTTTTCAATGATATAATTGTACGCTCGTGGATGCCACGCCAGCACAGCTATATCAAGCCTTTCATAGAATTTCATTTTCAAGAAAAGTTGCACGGAGTCCCAAGCTGACTAGCTGTCAGCTTCCAAAAGGTTGCCCCAAATGTTAGTTCTCGAGGTCGAACGGAAATTTTGCCGTCTTGCTGTCCCCAGGTTACGGATTGACGGCGGCGTTCCACCATTCCGGAGCTTGACATATCGCGGCAAACAAAGCTTTCACGATATTTACTTCGACAACACCGGGTTCCTATGCTCAAAAGGTGTATGGATCCGACAAAGAGATGGCCATTGGCAGGCGAAAATCAGAAGAGGCGGGGACTACATCAATTCGAAGTTCGAGGAGCTATCAGCGCCAGACCGGATAGCCGATTACCTGGAGGAGCTCATGGGGGTCAGAAACAGTGCAACGGCCAATTTCGGGTTGACACAGATGGCTGCCTTCACAACAACGAGAGAAAGTTGGAAGGCCGATCAGGACTTTACAGTCGTACAGGATGTCACGGATTTTGGACACACAGTCGGCGAGGTAGAACTCGAATGTCAGCTAGGGCATGAAGGGAACTCTGATTCCGATTCCAGAACGTCCCAGTTGGCTGAAATGGATGCGAGGATTGCCACTTTCATGAAGCGATACTCCTGGGCATTCGCTGGAGGCATACCTAAGGGGAAGCTGACTGCATATTTTGAGAAGTTTCGTGGAGCATAGGTCGGTGCGACTATGCACACTTCGCTTTGCGGGTGATTTGTCGATCATTGATCGGATAATCTGCTCAGCAAAATTTACTCTCCATACCATGTCCTCTATATATCTGGACCCATGGTGCCCTAGGATCGTAAGGAACGACCAGGCAAGTGATTTCCGCGGGGCACTATCTTTGCACGTTACTCTAACATTGTCGCTTGGTAGCGAAGTATCATTCCAGGTCCGACGAACAATGGCCGGAACCTTTCTTATGCGATCGCGTGAAACACAGGTTTTCTTGAAAATCCCTCAAGGTATTTTGTCGCAGGCCGCACAAGAATAATTTAGAATATGCAATTGAATCGAGTTTAGATCTCTCTGAGACAAACCACTTATTGGTGTAATTGAAATGCAGACCTCGCTTGCAAAGAACGATACAAAATACAATATACAATAAACAGGCAGGGTGGCATAAAAACAGGGGAACTGCTGTGAGTTGTATAGAGATTAGCCGCTCCTAAGCTCAGTAGGGACAGCAAACCGGCCCTCATGCAATCGGAATAGCGCGAGTCGCGATTTGGAACTCTACCAGCCAGAGATACACCCCCGTGATAACGGTCATAATCTCCCATTTTTCTCCCATGACGCCGGTAAGCCCGCTGCCGACAAAGGCAAACCTGAATCCTTTCGACAGACTCCACGAAGCGTTGTGAGCGATGACCGCCACAATCTCCTTTCCATCGCTGGAACACCCCATCGCTCGATGGGAACGACTCCCGCCCGTCTCGCCCACAGTTTCCGAGAGTCGCACCAGCTTCCAGCCAGATGTGTGACCGGCCAGCTCCTTGATTTCCTTGCCGTGGCTTGAACGCCACTGGAATTGTTCGCAGGGGGCATCTTTGCCGCTTGCGCCAACCGGAATCGAGAATGTTGGGCTCATGCGCTTGTATGTCTTGACCCCCTCCAATGGCTCTACGTTCGAGTTTTCTTGGAGTTCACCCTGGGATGCAAAAGTCACCAAGACGGGTCGTGATCGGAGATATGGATCACTCTCCACTGACGCAAGAGGCGGATGTTTATCGGTCGGTCCATCATGTAGGATCATCGTCTGTTTGCTCTTACGGTGCTGGACATCTATCGACATTGTATACAGCTTCTCCGAAGCTGTTGGTCCCAAATGAAATTGTGGACTTAGTTTCAAGGGAAAGTATCCGTTCATCGTCGGCGGGAATTTGTTCGTTGCCGCTTGCAATCTGGTTGAGCCGCTGGTTGAGTTATTGAAATGTGGGACTTCATATTGCGGGGCCTGCTCTGTAGATACCCTGTCGTGAATCTGATCATATTCTGAGTAAGGAGGAGGTAAGGAATCCCCGATGGCCGGCCCCGGTGATAGAATATTTTCCTGGCTCATTGTGTAGTAGAAGCGTGTATGTTATGTGACAGATGAGTAAAGAAGGACAATTTCTCGAACAGATTCCAAGGGAGGTGGAGCTGAGGTGGTTTGATAGAAGATGATGAATATCTCGTATTCGAGCCCTAACCGGATTTGGATGTATGTGCCGCCAGTAAGCCTTCCGATGGGCGTCGTGGCAGTGCTGCCCAAATCCCAACGGCTTTCCTCCAGCTGAACCTGGCTTGGCCGTCTCTCGAGTCCTTTCAAGTTTAGCGTCATCCGCCGATCGCTACAGCATGATTGGTGGCATCCAAGAGTACTTCTGCGGACGAGATTCCAGTGCCAACCCCGAAGACAGGATAGGCCGCCCCAGCCCTCTACAATTGAGCCTTATAAGAATCTTATATCACTCCCTGAGCTATTCTTATGGGCTCTATGAGTCGCTGAATGTCGGATATCATGTCTTTATAACGCTGTCTTGAGTCCTGCTGCTTTCTCTCGTTCATTATATTTCCCCAGCCCTACTTGCGACTCGACCGAGCACCACGACTACTTTGACCTGGCGACAAGAAGACTCTATGACAATGGCTGGTGAGTATGTCCGTATCCCCTTGTCAATGACCAGACAACACTAAGATATCACCAGCGGGGGAGAGCATCTACATCTATGTACCCAACAAAGTCGCGCCGATTGTTTTCGCAATCGCATTTGCCGCTTCGCTGGCTCTACATTTCTGGCAGTGCATGTAAGTGACCAAAATTTCGATATTTCTGCATCGATATATACGGAATTGCTAACGTTTTGAATGATAGTCATTACAAATGTTTTAAACTCATGATTCTGCACCTTGTGTGCTGCTTGATGTTTACCGTCGGGTTTGCCTTGCGTGAATACGGCGCCTTTCACCATTCATTCAGCAAGCCAGATCTCTACACATACATTGCCAGCACATCACTGATCTATATGTCTCCGTAAGATACCCTCGTATTAGTCAAATGTCTCCACCACTTCTAGCTAACATTCATGGGAAGGCCTCTCCTGGAGCTAGCCAATTACCACATTCTCGGCCGTGTCCTTTACTACGTCCCATATCACTCTCCGATGCACCCCGGCCGTGTCCTGACTACCTTCGGTATCCTCTCCAGCGTTGTGGAGGTCTTGAACGCTCTCGGCGTGTCCTATATCGCTAATCCAGAGCTATCTGAATCTACCAGGAAGCTCGGGAATCTTCTGATGAAAATATCCCTCATTGCCCAAGTCCTGGTCATTGCCATGTTCTGTTTCTTAGCCGCAGTGTTCCAGCGGCGCTGCTACCGATCGGGCATCCGCACGCGCCGCGTCTCCACTCCTCTCATCACCCTATACATCAGTACGTTCCTGATCTTCGTACGATGCATATACCGTATCGTCGAGCACTTTGGCGCCTCAAAGATCCGCGCCTCACCATCGGGGGCACTCGAAGATCTCAGTCCTATTCTGCGCCACGAGTGGTTCTTCTATGTCTTTGAGGCCAGCCTCATGCTTGTCAATAGCCTCATGTGGAACTGGCGGCATCCGAGAAGATCCCTCCCCGAGAGATCTAATATTTATCTTGCGCAGGACGGCGAGACAGAGCTGAAAGGGCCCGGTTGGAAGGATCAGCGCCCATTTCTGGTGACGCTTTGCGATCCGTTCGGTTGGTTGGATTCAAATAAGAAAAAGGAGCGCCCTTTTTGGGAGAGTAATGGGTACACACTTGTCAATAGCGCAACATAGTAGATTTATAGGTCTTTCTGTTCATGGTTGGTGTTCCGGGTGGCGATCTTGTGAAATTTTGTTTTGGTTCTTGCTTCTTGTGGTTCAGTCAACGTATATTGATAGATGGATTTGTTTAATGGTTTTCCTTTCCGCATAAGTATCACCTCCTGCGCCTGGATTTAACATTTATTATCTACCTATAAATATATATAATATCAATACCGTTTATTTCTAGCGTTGAGTATAATGACTAGGGTTGCCATAACCGTCCTGTTGCACAGCCGAACAATTTTGTGTCCCCTTTTATCTAAGCCTTAACTGCCTGGATGTTTCCATCAGCTTCTTCCTACTCGCGGTCTGCCCAGCTTACCATGAAAAAGAAGAGATGAAAAAGACATCACGTCTTTTGGTAGAAGGGGAGCATATCCCGTGTGGTTCTTCTGGAAGACGCGGGCGCTTTCGTGCGACCCCTCCACCGAGGCAGAGTCAAGGAGTTCGATTACAAAATAAATAGGATATTCCACAAGAGAACCAGCTTGGATGTGTGAAAAATATCAAGAATACATCTGCCATGGCTCCAGATCATTACGCACCGAACGGCCAATGGCTTAAGTTTCCTGGTCGGATAATTTGATCCGAATTCCAACCGGGGGTGCGAGGGTTACATTTTAATTTACTGAGTGGATATGGTAAATTTAGCAGATTTGATGTAATTTTGATGTATTAAATAGTATTCCGATGGTTCCCCTTTCATGTATCAAGGGATACACGCTCGAGGTACAGAATGAGAAGAGAAAAGTAAGAGACCCAAGCGAGGCAAACGCAAGATTATTTTGCGCCAATGCGCCCTCCACAGTGCGACATCATAGGATGATTCTATGACCATGAGATATGATTGTCGATGATAACTGTGGATATCTATGAGTTCAAAATGTTGACTTCGGCCAGAGTGTTTTTTATAACGCTGGTGAGGGTGGTGACCGAGGATTGATCGGGGCATCCATCAGACGATAAACAATCGCAATGCTACATCGCGGGTCAGTTTATTACAATGAGTTTGGGCATGGTTTCAAATGAAAACTTACGGTATAATCACCACCCTCGTGGTCGCCTCTCTTTCCGTGCTGAGAGACTCCCGATCGACACTCCCACTTAACGGGGTAGTCTTCACCGCATTGACCTCGCTCTACGTTGACCAAGTAGACGCAGTAGTTGGGGGGCGTTTCGTTATCTTCACAGCAGAGGGCCTGTGAAACAGAAGCACTGGTGCCATGGGTATTGTGGCCCTCATTGCCGTTGTGGCCGTTGTCGCCCTTGTCGCCCTTGTCGACGTTCTGGCCGTTGTCGCCGTCATGGCCTTGAGGAGCTGCAACGGCAGCACAAACGAGAGTAGCGATGGTAGCGAAGGTAGTGAACTTCATCTTGAATGATAGTGGGATGGTATGCCGAAGCGATTGAATGGAATAACTGTGGAATGAATGTTTGAGAGAATGACTCAAGAGACTTGATGATGATGCTGATGATGATTTGAGGTATTGGGGGGGTGGCCTACCCCTTTATATACCTTTGGAGGAGCTTTGATACGGCCTTTTTTTCTGACTAGAGAACAATCAATGCCATAGCGATTCATTCCATGACTCAGTTTACGATATTCGAATGCAGCAAGGCAGTACATTCCTTACAGATCTACCATACTGAATGTACTGGATGATTGATTCTCTTAGATCAACATTCAGGAAAGATAGCATTCTCTGATCCCCCTGAGATCCCTCCTCGAGGTACGGAGAACACCATGCAGTCCAAGATGTGTTTGAGTTCTCAAGGCATTTGAAACATTCACACTAAAATCCAGAAGGTTATTGAATCTGCTATCTGTATTATCGACCTCTTGGATGTTATTTTGGAGCTAAGGTGGAGATCATTGTCTCTCCCAGTTTGCTGGACTAGACTGTGCGTCGTCTCCCTTCTCCGAGGTAGTATAACCATTATTGATTCGCCTGCATTCATCGAGAAATTAAAGAGAGTATCTACCGGTGTCCCGTAGAAAGGGCTATTTTGGTCGTCCCTTGATCATCACGCCCCTCCAATTCAGAGTTCTCCGAACATGGTCAGGGACCGAGGCAGTGGAATGGATGAAGATCCTTCTAAACGCATACCAGGATACTTCTCAAATTCAGACAAGAGCGATCTCCTATATCCAATGAGAATTAACATATGTCCGTGCATACTCTCCCATCGTGGTGGAAAAGATTTGCAAGCCGCCTACGGAGTGTGCATCGACGAGAGCGAGTTGATTGGGAATAGCAACCAAAAGGTTCAATTCCACGGGATATTTTTCCGTTCGCAGTGTAATAAGGGTTTATGGGGATTTACCGCCCTGGGACTGCATTTCCGGCCGCCTCTGATGCGACCTGCAAGGGGTTCGCCCCAGTCCTACAGATACTCTTTGCTTTTAAGTGAACTAGGCATACCTCGCCAATTGGCCAACGAAGCTAAGTCAACTTAAAATGGACAAGATGTGCTTATCTCGGTTTGCAGGGGCTTTAGCTCATGGTTTCCACCCCTGAAGACTAAAGTCAATCTGCATCGGCTAGGTATGCCACGTAGCCCTCGATGCCAACACTGCACACGAGCAAGGGATACGAGATCTTTTGCAAGAGAGCAAATAAAAAAAGCTCTCCTTCCTTGACATACCGCTTGCGCAACCAACGCAGCAGATCCTCCTATCTATCTCTCATCTTGAAGTCGGAAACTCGTATCCCGCATTTTTTCGAATCAACCAACCACAGATCCTGCATCGACCATCCGTCGCTTAGGCTATTATCATTGAAGCTCTGCTGTTCAATCATTCCAGCTGTAGGTGTACTAGATAGACTATCCAGTGAATTAACACATCATCTTGTGCATTATCAATGGCCTTAGTTGACATGGGACATGTGCTTCGAGTAGCTTGGCCATGACTACGGGCTTGGAGTCGATGATAGGTAAGGAACGATGAGATCTCGCACCAACGCAGAAACATCGGGGGGCGTTTTTTTTTTTTTGTTTTTTTTTTTTTCTGACTTTAAAAAATTCCACAACGTTCAGAAATATGCCTTTCGATATCAGAGGCAGACAAACAAACACGTGGGTGTGGCTGACCCAAGAGACGGCCACTGCAAGCCCTAACATTCTCGGAGGAGAGCCGCAGCTCTTGGCGATGCTTGCATTCTTGGCCAAGAGATCAACTATCAACCTATGTAGATCTAACAATCAAGGGTCGGGAGATTATTTCCAACGCCCTCCTTTTGGCTCCCGCAGATCAATCCAGGAATGGGATCAGCGTCCTTTGGTTCTCCTCTTCTCCATCTCACCTCCTCGTCAAGGGAAGGGATGCTTTGCCGGGAGATCTCTACTGGTTTGGGATAGGAGCCCTCGAAGGACCGTGTATTCGCCCTTCCTTCACTGAACGTACATCCATTCTCGAAAGTTTTCTCGCCGACGAAATCGACACCCTGGTCAAAATGAACTTGTACGAATGATACTCTAACATCCCCACAACGCACACAGAGCTAATCCTATCACGTGATCTGTGTGTGCCGTCCACCGCAGGCGTTGTAGAGATGCGCAGAAGTTCTAGCCGCCTGAGCACCTCAAATAGCTTGGGTCGCTTAGATTACTTGAACTCTTTAATGGATTTACATGGTTACATTTATTTTGTGCGGGAAACCTCCTCGTTTTATTGAGGGAATTGGTATTTGGACCTCACTCACATTAAGCCTAGATAGAGGACGTTAAACTTGATTAAATAAATAAATAAGCCTAGATAGGAAGGTGATATACCATCCAGTATTGGTAGTATCACTGACTTAGAACTTCGATAGCAGACGGATGCATGAGAAGTAGGCCTTATTGGTGTGCTTTTTGTGTCAAAGAAGGTTACATTGAGGAAATTGACGCGTGTTGTGGAGTACCCATATAGGGTGTAGAACTGAATACACCCATCAAACCCTGGCTGCGAGTGGCCAGAGTGATATGCCGCTGGAAGCAGCCAATAAACCAGAGCCAGCGCCATGGTCATAGCATAATTAACTAACACTAAAACATTGATCAAAATGAAGAAGAGCCGGTCGATGGCTCATACGTATGTCGAGCCCACTTTGACGGACTCCTCGTCAACCAGTCCACCACAGTTACATTTACTAGATTGATCTATGTTATACCAAGTTACAAA
This sequence comes from Aspergillus bertholletiae, assembly GCA_009193595.1. NCBI lineage: Eukaryota > Fungi > Ascomycota > Eurotiomycetes > Eurotiales > Aspergillaceae > Aspergillus > Aspergillus bertholletiae. Next base: position 243,143 of record ML736170.1, read on the forward strand.
ACCCTGAACCAGTGGAAGGTTGGAATGTGATACTGCCATCCACACTACCTTCTACCCGGTCATGTATCATGTAGCCAGCAGAGTCTGAGAGTACAAGCGCAGCTCAGCTTCTGCATCTGCATGACCTTCCACTCATTGCTATCACAGAAGAAAGTTGCCGTTGGTTTTTACAACTTGCTCATCATAATAGGGCTGAAATGCTAGCCAACCCTTTTCAGGTCCACCCACCTGGAGAGCTGCATAGGCCGCCTCATCATCATCGATGATGATTTTCTTGTAACCAGCCGCAGAAGCCGCATCAGCTAATAACTGCGCATGGCACGTCTTGTCAAGACTCATAAACCAGAATGCTGCCTCGTCGACACTCTGGCCCACGGTCAGTAAGCCATGATTCTGAAGAATAGCAGCTTTTCCCTGCCCCAGGGCTTTGGCTATGCGCTGCCCCTCTTCTCGGTCTAGAACGATACCCTTGAAGTCGCGATACACACTGTGGCTTTTGTAGAAGCGAAGTGAGTCCTGCGTGATCATATCGAGCTCCCGGCCGAAGGCTGCGAATGCCTTGCCTGCAACGCTGTGCGCATGGCAAGCTGCGTGGACGTCAGGTCGTGCCTTGTGGATTTCCGAGTGGATAGCGAATGCCGGGGCATTGATCGGCTCGTCGCCTTCGACAACTAGTCCATCCTCATCGACCAAGATCAGGTCAGACACCTTGATCAAAGCGAAATGAGCCGAAAGGGGGTTGATCCCTAGAAGGAATCATTAATGACCAGGTCAAATGGCTGTCTCATCCTATCGCCTAGTAGTAACTCACAGAAATGGTCCGTAAGAACAGGGTCTCGCACGGAGATGTGCCCCGCAACGCCTTCATCAAAGCCGCGGTCCGCAAAGATTCGAAAAGCGGCAGCCAAATGTTGTTTGCGGTATAACCTCTCCTCTTCCAGTGTCTGGAACTTGGGATAGCTTCTGATTTTCAGGTCTCTGCCATCCTTGGTTTTACCGAGCACTTGCAGCTGGGATGGGGTTGTGTTTCTACCATCAGTCTTCTGTTGGATAGGGTCATTTGACTCATTCCCAACCACCGACGGTGCCATATCGCAGGATTCTCGGTCTGATTGATTCTGAGGGGGGTGGACAAACCGAGTACTGTTGAATTAGCAGGCTCTAGCCTAGATGATCAAGCGAGGGTGTCCAGGTTGGAGAATCATCAGTCGATGTACATGGAATTTTGTTGAGTCTTGGGTAAGTGCCGCGTGAAACCCCGCACTTTTGCCCTACGCACACCATCCCGGCTATCAACAGGACCATCACCAGTGCCGACATACCGTCTCCGCATTATTTGGAGACTCTGAAGAGGCTGCGGAGACATTTCCGTGACGACTCTGGTGGATACCAGTATGTGGACATCCAGCAAGCCGTTTTACCGAGGTTAGACGGTGGTACTGGAGAGGGAATGAACAGTAACTATATCTAGATTTACCACAGACATAGGACTGTAGTAGTACTCGCAATCGCATTTCATCTGACAATAAAGTGGGAAAACAAAATTAAAAATCAAAAGTTGCTCATAAAAAAATCGACGATCGGACGTGCTCCGAGGCTGTCTCCATTATATATTGTATGTAGTATAGATAGTCGAAGGCGTAATATATATCCACGGAACTATTTAAAAACGTTTTTCCAGATCCACCTAAGGGATGATAATATGATATATCCATGAAAGTATTTAACCACAACTGAAGATTTCCTAAAACAGAAAAGGACTCTCTATCTTAAGGTTGTCGACAGCAAGTGGTTTCTCTGGGGGGTTACGTCATTGGAGCACAATTGCATTTGACTCATGTAGCAAATTAAAGAGCCAATATTCAACAAGCATCCGATGTGGTGTAATGGCTAACATCGCTGTCTCTCACACAGCAGCTCGGGGTTCGATTCCCCGCATCGGAATTATCTTTTTTTCTCTCATTTTTTTCTTTCCCAAACCGCAGTGGTTTGGTGCTCTGGATACCGCAATGGCCACCAACCAAATATTAATTCCCATTTCTTAGGATTCAGGCCTGAATCGATTTAATATTTCACTATTAATGATAACTATTCAACTCTTTTCTTTCTCACAAGCCCGGATATACAAGGCTATTTATTACATAGAATGAGCAGAAAGCAGTACTTGGGAGGCTCTAAGCAAGAGCTCTCCATAATTGTGATACTCCGCATGCACACAGTTGGTGTGATATATTGCCTTGTTATAGTCCGCTTCGCGAGCAACTTTCCCCCACAACAGCGATGCTCTGCATGGTTTTTTTTTTTTTTTTTTTAATAATATTCTCTTGAATATCTACTCAATCTTGGTACAGGAATGAGAAAGTGAATACGGGAACTTTGTAACCTTATTACTGATGGCAACACCGATAATGATTCAATTATTTGATGAACGAGCACTAGTAAACTATGGCTGTGTGAGTGTTACTAATTGCATTCACTAATCTTTAATAATATAGTCATAAGCTGGACTGAAATTTCAACAAAAGTCAGTGTGGCCGAGTGGTTAAGGCGATAGACTAGAAATCTATTGGGTTCGCCCGCACAGGTTCAAATCCTGTCGCTGACGTCGAAAATAGGAATTTGTTTCCTGTTCTCTCTTTTTTTTTTTTCTCACACGAATGCGTGGCCCACTTCCCGGGTATGTACAGCGCGTCGCTTTGGTCTTTCTACCATCACCATTACCATCTTCCCTCCAGACAGTTCTTGTGAGTTCCTTTCAATGGTTACGCTTTTGCCTCCCCTGGCCATGATCCCTGCGTGTGCATTGGCCTGCTTTCGAACTCCCTTGCCAAGACTCAGCAGACAGCGCACATTAGGCCCTTCGCCAGATCGCGAATTTCGCAGGGGGGTAGGAAACGCATCGTCCATACATGCGAACAGCACCCCGAGATGCAACCTGACCACTTCTCCCTAAACAGAAGTACGCGACATGACGCGTGAACGAGCCTCGTCAGGTAGGGCTCAGTACTCCGCAGGGATGACCAGCAGGAACCACGGCGCTGACACCGTCGGTTAGGGATGACGTACGGGAACGGATACGTCCTTTTTGTTAGCATGCCAGTGAGCTCCTTACGCAATAAAATGCAAAATCGATGTAGCACGTTCATGGTTATTTGTTTCCGTTGCTACTGGTCGTTTGGAATGTCCGGGATGGCGGGAGCTTCAGGAGTGACAACTTCCCGCATTACCCGCAAAGGCCTTTCAACAGCGGCTGTACCACGCTTTCCGGTTTCCATCCTGGAATTCTAATATCTCCCGTAATGGTGAGGAGTACGGGTGCTGCGGTACAATGGATGGGGTAGCAACTATGATTCTTTCAACCATGATCGGAAAGTCGCTTGGGGGGTGTGCATTTAAATCGAGGCGATCACGTCCTTGCTCCTGAGCCCGTGTTTGATCTGTATGCCCCGAACACCGCCCTTATTTTGTACTATACAGGAGAAACACGACCCACAATGGCTCCTGGAATCTTGATCAATGGCTTCCATGATCGTGCTACGCCATCCTCGACTCTCCCCACGCGCCGACGCCCGTATCCCCACGAAGGCCTTCGGTTCGACCCCAAACTTAAACCAAAATCGTATCGCATGGCCGGTACCTCCCCGAACTCAAAGATACTTTTCCTGGATGTGAATATTCTCGACTCAACCGGAAATGACCCCTATCAGGGCGATGTGCTGATCCATGGGGAGCGTATCGTCTCGGTTGGGTCAGTCCCCGACGTTGAAGCGCTTCGCCGTGACCCCAAGGTCCGTGTCATCCAAGGTCGTGGTCGCACTTTCATGTCTGGTCTAGGGGATGCCCATACGCACTGGACGTGGAACAATATCGCTCTGGAGCTTCTGGGTGATATTGGGGTAGAGGAGCACACCCTGATCACGGCACGCTCGGCGCTTTGTTACCTGGACTCCGGATACACCATGTGCTATGGTGCCGCATCTGCTAAAGATCGCCTAGACTGCGTCGTGAGGGACGCTATCAATCGCGGTACGTTACCCGGGCCGAGGCTTCTAGCAAATGGCAGAGAGATCGCTAAGCGAGAGGGTGAGCTGGCGGCTGGGATTACTGCTTTTGCCGATGGCCCACTGGAAATGCGAGAGGTGATCAGACACCATGCCAAGATCGGTGTCGACCAGATCAAACTGAGCATGTCGGGCGAAGCGATCACCGAAAGTGTATCGGCTGAAGAATGTTTCTTCACTGATGAGGAAACCGCCGCCTGTGTGGATGAAGCCCATCGCAATGGGATCAGGGTTTGCTCCCATGCACGGGCTCGGGACTCAGTTATCCAATGCGCCCGACATGGTGTGGATGTCATTTACCATGCTTCATATACCGATGAAGAAGGTATGCAATTGCTCGAAAAAGTTAAAGACCGGGTTGTTGTGGCCCCTGCGCTCAACTGGCTCTATGCAACCGTTTATGAGGCGGAGCCCTTTGGGTATTCCATGGAGAAGGCGGAGCAAGTCGGGTACCGGAAGGAACTGGAAACCGCCATAAAGGCCTTGAAGGAGATGCACAAGAGGGGTATCACGGTTCTTCCAGGAGGTGACTATGGTTTTGCCTGGTGCCCACATGGGACGTACGCTCGAGATCTTGAGCACTTCGTGAAGCTATTGGACTTTACGCCGATGGAGTCTATTGTCGCTGCGACGGCTGGGGTCGCTAAGCTATTTATGCAGGACGACGAGCTGGGCAAGGTCCTTCCCGGATATTATGCCGACTGCATCCTGGTCGACGGGGATCCTCTGAAAGATATTGGGGTGCTTCAAGACCATTCGAAGCTGGACCTGATTATGATCAACGGTCGTATCCACAAAGCCCAGCCGACGGAGTTCCTTCATCTGACGGCGGTTCCTTCGCCACTGCAAGAGGAAAAGAGCCATTTCAATTTCGTAGCCTTCGAAGACAGCTTGGGACGATCTCGCATTGGTCATCTTGACGCGGGCGACTCCACCATTCAGCTGCTGACTATGGAATCTGGTTCACCCCTTTCTAGTCTGAGCCAGGTCATTGAACTGGGAGCGGAAGGGGTTGTCCGCGCAGCGGAATCTCCATTCCCGCTTAGCTCCGTGAAGTTGTTGCCGCCTCTCGCGGATCGAGATGTTCTCTGTATTGGCGAGAACTACCGCAAACATATCCAGGAATACCGGGAAAGTGGTTATGCTGCTGCGGATAGCAAAGTAACTAACAGTAAGTGATAATATTCTTATGACAAAGTTATGTGCAGTGGATACTAATGGTGTATAGGTCCGCAAGTCCCGACTGTTTTCACCAAGCGGAGTACGAGCATCACTGCGAGTGGGACGGACATCTATCCCCACCCTGGATTCACTCAGACAATGGATTACGAAGGTGAAATAGGTGTCATCATTGGGAAAGCAGGCTTTTCTATCAAGGAGACAGATGCTATGGATTATGTCTGGGGCTATACGATCATCAATGGTAAGTTTGTGGGACGAAATAAAAGAGGCCTACTAATGCGATCTAGATCTGTCCGCCCGCGAGAGACAGCGAGACCACCGACAATATTTCATGGGGAAATCACCGGACACATTTTGTCCTATGGTATGCTTGATTTCTTATATAGCCCACGTGCACTTGGCTGATAATTCTTCTGCCAGGGACCGGTTGCTGTTGCAGCTGCAGCGCTACCAGGCGAAATTCGAGTACAAACCCATGTCAATGGCGAAAAACGTCAAGACGGCACTACAGCAGACCTCATTTTCTCCATTCCAAAATTGATTGAGACAGTCTCCAGTGGTATCACCCTTCAGCCAGGAGACGTAATCGCAACAGGTACCCCACACGGCGTTGGAGTTGGGCACCACCCGCCGAAGTTCCTTCAGCCAGGCGACTTGGGTAAGTCCAGCCCCTCAAATTCCTCGAAAGTATGCCCCTAGCACTAGAGGCTAACAAAATACCTTTCAGTCGAGGTGAGTGTCACTGGCATTGGAAAGCTGTCCAATCGCATTGCAGATCCTGATAGCAAGAACCCTACTATCGACCGAGTCCTCTCCAAGTCATCGAGTATCCCAGTGTACAACCTGGATCGGACTTGGGGCGGCGTTGGGTTAACCCAAGTCGGACCTGACCATTATATAAACGTCCGAGAATTGGGATGCCAGAGCCCAGATGCAGAAACAATCGTTTTCATCCACGGCCTTGGCGCCAACCTGGAGTACTACGCACCACTAATCCAGGCTGCTGGGCTGGACAATGACTACCGAATCATTCTCTACGACCTCGAGGGACACGGTGCAACACCCACCCGAGCCTCCTCAACTGCTACCCTGCAGACCTTCGCGAGAGACCTTGACCTGCTTTTTGCCGCCAAATCTATCAGGTCGGCCACTCTCGTTGGCTGGTCCCTTGGCGGGTTGATTGCTATGTTCTTTGCAGAAAAGCACCCATCGCGCGTCGCAACACTGATCCTGCTGGGACCAGGGCCATCTCCCTTCCCAGAACCTGCCGTCGATGTATTCACCAAGCGTGCCGCTCTAGTACGCGAAAAGGGTATGGAAGCCTCAGGAGTGGCCAATGCGGTGGCCACGGCGGCCACCTCTAGTGTGACCAAATCACGGCCCTTGGCCCTCTCTGCGGTGCGCCAATCCCTGCTTTCTACTCACCCAGAGGGCTACGCCAAGGGATGCGTCGCGCTTGCGAGATCGAGGGGTACAGTGATCGCGGTGGAGAATCTGCGCATGCCGACTTTGATCGTCGCCGGACAAGAAGACGCGATTTCGCCGGTCAAGTTAGCCCAGGGCTATCGAAGCAGGATACCCAATTCAAAGGTCGAGCTGCTGAAAGATGTGGGTCATTGGCATGTATTCGAGGATTTGGAGGGAACCGCACAGGCTGTCAAGGGGTTCTTGGGGCGTTTGTAACTTGTATGCCCACAGACGGGAAAAGACAATTATTGCTTGTATACTCTTCGGTTTTCTCTCTCCTTTGTCTTTGGATTATGATCCTATGGTGTTTCCCCTCCTCTCTTTCCACAACGGCGACCAATTACGTATATAGGATTCCTAAGCTTGACTTCGTGCAATTCTAATGGTGTAACCCTTGTACATGACGCTGTAAAGCCCTGACTCGAGTTGCAAAGTGACGTAGAATCTCTTTTCTAGTGGGATCGCCATTACTCGAAACAAGCAAGCGTTCATGCAGGTTCCATCGTTCCGAGAGTACCGGAGTGAATGGGCGGTCTGGGCTTGCACTCGTATTGTTTTTAATCGCGAGCGTCGTCATTCTGGCCTAGTTTGAATGTTAATGATCCTTCGTCTCTGACACTTATTTGACCGTCAATCCGGGGCAGCAGAGAAGAGAGGGGAAAAAAAAAACAAAGAAATTAAGACTGGTCTTTCCCCGCATTAATCCTGGTTATAACCAGTGGGTCCGCCCGTACTTTTTTATTCCCTATACGAGACGGACCTGGCCAACGCCAACCCTATCCCTTCCTTTGCACTGAGACGGATACTTCTACCACTCGTACGCTCTATGGCTTACACCACCTGTCGTATAGGATAAGGGAAGCTCGACTAGGCAATTTACAAAAAAGATCACTGGTATATCATATATAATGGACGCCAACCCTCCCCCAGAGCAACCCCAACCAACCCGTCGCCGCCGCACCAGACTCGCCTGCGAGGCATGCAAGATCCGCAAGCGCAAATGTGACGGCCAAACACCATGCGAATCCTGCAGTCGATATGACTACCGTTGCTGCTATGAGCCGCCTCCTCGTAAAAGGAGACTTACAACCATAACCACCGGGCAAACCTTCTCGCCCCCAGTGACCCTGCCCTCACCGGGCCCTGGACCCCCTTCTACCGCTCTGGAACCCAGCATCCGTCGACCAACTGAGGAAAAATCCATGGAGGCCAACTCTGGCGTTGTCTTTCCGCAGCTTCTGGGCCTTAAACTGAGTCCCGATCATGCGCCGTCTATGCAGCACGGCTCGGGGTGGAACTTGGGTGTCCGCCGGAGTCCGCATCGCTCAGAAAAGAGCATTACCTGGATTCTGTCGCAGGCTGCGTGGCAGAAGTTATTTGCGGTGTACGTTGACAAGGTTCACCCCGTGTATGGGTTCTTAGATCTGGAGGTAGTGGTCGGCCAGGCAGGGAGGCGATGGGAGGATCCCTGCGCGTCAAACGAGTATGATGCCGTTCTGTGCGGAGTGGGGGCGTTGGGATCACTGTTTTCGTCGCGGTCAAAAGCAAGTGAGCAGGAACGACACCTGATTGACTGCGCCAAAGATATCCTCGAGACGACCAGTACGCTGGTGGTCAGCCCCGGCGTGCACGACGTCGAGGGCTGGTTGCTGCGCACCATGTACCTGAGATGCCACAGTACGCCGCATGCCGCATGGATTGCGTCGTGCACCACAATGCATATCGTCGAGGCTGCGGGGCTACATCGTGAGTCCACCCGTGGCTCTCTGGTGTATCCAGCGGTTAACCCCGGTGGCCCGCCGGAAAATGTCGAATGCAGGCGACGGCTCTTCTGGATTGCCAAGTTACTGAATACATGGATTTCCTTCGAATACGGCCGATCCCAGGTCATCATTCGAGGGGCCCAGTGCCCGACTCCTACGCCAAAAACTGGGGATCCAACCAGTGACCTCCTTTCGTTGTTTTTGTTATCGGAGAAGCTGGACCCCGACCAAACGGCCCAAGTGTTGGAACTGGAAGAGTCGCTTGTCCGGCTCGAGGACTTTGAATTTGAGTCCGATGCTGTCATTTTATCCCAGAGCGTGCTCGCCTTTACGATCTATCGCCGCCTGCAACTACTGAATTCCACCACCAATATGACATCCGTCGTCGACCGAGTTATTCGGTTAGGCTGCAGAGGCCTCGCCGCTTCGTCCCGGTCCATCGACGCCAGTTGTCCTTGGTGGCATGTCAGTAACGTTCCCTTCCAGTTCACCTGCATTCTGCTGGCGATGGATACGCGAAAGTCACTTGTCCACGTCAAGGATTCACTGGCTACGTTGAAAAAGGCCGCCGACCACTTTGCCACGCAGAAGGCGCGAAAAGCATACAAAAACATTGACTTCCTCGTCAGATTATCCCAGAAGCGTAAAGAACAGGATGCAGCCCTGCTGAACGAATCGGTCGGATTGAATCAAAGTAGACCGGATGGTCCGGCAGCCGACGAGCAGTTGAATGGGTCTGTATCACCTCTGGGGTCTCCCAGTACGGAGGATGCGTGGTCTGCAGACACGTTGCTGAATCCGCTGGATCCAACTTCCTTGAACTATAGCTATGACTGGGACATCTTTGTGCGTGATGCGTTGGATTTCTCGACTACGTTTCCGAGATTGGCAGAGCAGGAATATTGAGTATTTGTCTTGTTAATTGAAATTTTGTTCACGGCAGGTGATAAAGAGCACACTCTACTCTCTAAACAGGGTTCAATATACGAAAAATAATTTATTGTGACCAAGCTATTCAACCCATTCCGGCTTAGAATACGGATTACTGACCCCCTCTGTCCATCCGACTCTTAATTTCTCTAATGATTTATTTGCGAAGACCTTCCGTCGTTCTCCATGAATTGCGTGGTACTGCCCTTTTTTCGCTGTATCAGTTCTGACTCTTTCTGTATCAAGAGTATCTTAAGCCAGGTTAAGGACCTGAAGCAGGGGAGGGGGGAGAAAACATACATGAGCAGTCGAACCCAGCGAACCGTCTCACCACAGCCTCGCCACCGGGATGTTTCGACAGAAAGGATGTGCAGTCGTAGACGATGCCATCAATCACCAACCCTGCTTCTATTATTACTTACTCCGAACTCGATAACGATAGGTGTGGTGGGACATACATATCTCGTCGTTATCTACCCCGTTCCGTTGGGAGACTTGATCGGGAGAAATGTAGGGAAGGACGGTATTATTCTTTTTGGAGTACATGGCTTTTCTGAGGCGGGTTAAATGACCAAATATATGAGATATTGTAATATAAATGATGAAAAAGAAATACTAAATTCCCAAATAGGACTTTTATATAGGAGAGGATATCTCAAAATATGACGTATCAATGGCTACCACTTCCGCCCATGGCTCGAGTCCGGGGTAGAAGCAAACGAACGACCTTTCCCGGTCCCAGAACCCAGGAATCCGGGGCATACCCCTGTCTAGCTTGTTGATTAGGGGCGATTTGGCGCAGGTGGAGGGTGACGTTGGCTTCGCATGGAGCGGATGGAAAGGCTGTGGTGGGAAGTTAGGTTGGGTATTGCGGGTATTGCGGGAGTGACTGTGACCAGTCGGGTGCTTGAGATTGGAATTTGGTGGCGTCAAGTGCCAATTATATCGTGCAGCGACGTGGGTTCAAAGTGCAACGGGGATTCGCTTATAAATTGATCGGCATGTTTCCTGGATTGCGGGGAGCTCGCGTGGTGGCTGAGCTTAGGGTTGGATGTGTACACGAGCACAGACTCCCAATCTTGGATCGCCGATATTGGCGGAGCATTTGCGAATTAAGCTGGAGGATGTTGTCCATGTCAACGAGGTTATGCAGCCACTAGGGTCGCTTTTTGCTTGCCATGTGACGAGAGTGTGATATGTGGCAGAAGGGGCGATGCAAGGTGATAAATGGTGGCGCTCATGGCGCCCGGGCCATCAGAATAAATGATGATAATATTACGGCATTTGTAGGGATATGTAATGAAAGGGTAATCACTGGTGTCCGTCCTCTGTATTCTCGATGCATTTAAAAGGGTATATAAACAGAAGATCGCGTCCGTTCTGAGTACGGTTCAACATGGAGGGTGACAGCAGATACTGAAGAGGCCGTTTACACAGTAATTTCCCCATCAAATAATCGTTTGTTACTAGTACCTATGTAAGTCAAGTCTCCATTGCTGTTGAGGCCTAACGAAGTAGTTAGCTTAGGAATCTGTTGTATCTGATTCTAAGAGCCAATGAACTAGTAGAGTGACGATATCTCCCCGCTTCTGATATATGCTGCTGTTGAGGAATAGATTGACTGGCTATGGATGGAGGCTTGAACATCCAGGGTGCCATTCGGTGGAATTGATACCGTGACTCTGTAACCATATACTATGAGGATGAAGAGAGCATCTGGCGCGAATAGACCAGGAGAATTTAAACCGGCACCTCATCCTGGAACTGCCCAATCAAATGCGTTTCCCCCAAAGTGCCCTTCAATACCAACACCATGTCATCAACAGTACACAGGAACCTCAAATACGAGCTGACGGCCACGCAAAATCGTCGATAATTCTCATCCCGCACTAGTGTCGTGCTCAACTCAACAGCACGATCCTGCGCATACCACTGCTCGAAGCACCGATTCAGCAAAGGTGTTGGTAAGCGTTCCGGCAGGGGAAGGCCTGATTTCAGCGCTTGCTCGACCAAACTTAATACTGCCATGATATCACCAATGGTGTGATCGTTGAGTAAGCCCACGTTCCGGGAAAACCGTTCCTGGAAAGGCTGTGGGAGACTGGCGGATAGGATGAGTAATCTACCCAGGGCTTGGTTCATATCCTGACACAATACGTGCATTTTTGCCAATGCGTCTCGGTGGAACGGACCAAGCGTCATTTCAAATTTCAGGAGGCCGATTGAGCCTTGGATAGAGAGGAGTGTTTCTGCGACCTCAACCGCGATCTTCTCAGCGGTCGCACCTATCGGGCTGTTGTTCTCTGGTCGACCCCAGTGGGATAGTAAGAGAGCATAGTGATCGGAAAGCGTGCGGATGGTGTTCGATAATGTCTTGCAAACATGACGTGTTGCGGATGGCGGCCGGGGAAGTATCTGGACGATGAATGCGGCGGCGAAGCCTAGCAGCACCGTGACGAGTCGCTTCCAAAATGCCTCGTAGCCATATCCCGGTAGGCCGTATTGCGATATGTGAGTGTCGTCATAACTGAAGCCGACGACCAAAGTGAATGTGGCACCGCCCATCATTGCCGCCATGGTGAGAATTGGAGGCATGAACAGACGCCACCACATCAGGATGGCGGTCATCGCCGCTGTAATTGCGGCCAAGCCATAGGCATTACCGGGCCCATTGCCAGCCCCAATATACCAGGCGACCATGCCCAGCACACCCCCAACGACCGTGCCAATTGTGCGACCGACGAGCGATACGGTGAAATCGCCCATGTACACAAGCAAGGTGGTCTGTGCGGTGATCAGGGCCCAGATCCCTTTCTCCCGGTAGTAGAACCCCGCGCTATGTGGGATTGAAGCAGGGATTGCGGTCGCGATCGTGACGATTACCATGCGCAGTGCATACATTCCACCGGGATTTGTGAACCAGTGATAACTGCCGGTGAGCGCTCTCGCCAACAGGTTTCGCCGGATGGGCCTTCCATAGCCGCGGCTAACCTTCAGACGCCGAAGCACCTCCTTGGCTTGATCTTCAGCGTCGTCAGGGTTGGTTGCAGGATTTGCGGCGAGGTCTTCAGCGGGCGCCTTTTGGTGGGGGTTTGCTAGCCAGCTGAAAGCGTAACGCAGGCCGGAGGGAACCCAGATACGTTCCTTGGTGCGCGCCTGCATGAGCCGGTGTACTTGGGCCAGGAGTCGTTCCAAGGTTTCTGCGGTGCTGAGGATGCGTTCCTCCACTACCATTCCAAGTACCATCCCGCGGAGGGCATGGGGCCCCAGGTCTTTGGGAGATTTCAATCGGCCATTTTCATCAAATAGCTCGGCATGGCTGTCGAGAAGCGCTTCAGTGGTCTCCATCGCACATGACGATCGAGTTGACTGTAGGGTCTGCAGCATGCTATCTGCTCTCGTCACAAGCTCATGCAGGCGATTTTGCGATGCGGCTCGGCGAAACCATCGGCCAGAATTGACCTCGTGAAGACACTGCACAATCAACTCACTTGTTTCTGAGCACAATTCGAGCAGTTCAGTGGTTGACCTTCTCAATGCTTCGCGCGTGTGGGCTCGAGAAGCCCCGTGCTCGGGACTGTTCAATGCTTGCAGCAGGTCTGCACTCTCCTTTAACTGATACCGCCCAACCTCGTGGGGTCGCTTTTCCTGCAGGTCGTTCTTGTCAGATCCCTGTTCCGAGAGAGGCTTGATTTCCTGAAGCTTCTGGTCAGTTCTTAGGAGTGCAATATGGAAGTCCATCAATGACACGGTGGAGAGAATAGCCTGTCGCAGCGGCTCTTGTAAAGCTTTAATGTCGTCTGGGCCCCAGCGGCCACGAGAAAAGTCGAGGGGCAGGAAGGCCAATGGCGGTTGCACCGCTTTGAATGCTCCGATGATCTTTCCTTTGGTGGCCGTCAGCTGCTGCAGATCGAGAGACTCGCCTGCAAACACCTGCCGGGTGCATTGCAGCGGGATATCTCCTAGGCGGACGAGCTGCCCCATTTGGGTCAGGACAACAAACGACGTCGACTGCGGGAAGAAAACCAGGCAGCAGGCAACCCCAAGGCCGATGCCGATGGCGCCCGGCTTAATGAGGACCTCCGGTAGGGACGATGTGAATGATGGTAAACTTGGCCCGAAGAGCAGAAAGAGGTCCGCAATGATAATGCCGAAGATCTGGGCCAAGGCAAACTTGGGATTGGCGACACGGACACGCGACATGAAATAGACAAAAGCGCAGGTCATCACATAGAAGACAACGGTGACGCGGGCATCGAGCATGAAGCCGTTGTACACAAGAATTTTAGCCTCCGTGGCAGGATCCGTGCCTGTTTGATTGCTGATCGTGACGGCTTGCTGTTGCAATGCCTGTAGCATCGCCTGCGTTTGTGCGTCTGGTCGTGCTGCTAAGGCGGCCTTCATCGTGAGGAGCCCCCATGCCCACGCGAGACACATGCCAAAGAGCAGGGACAGCGCTGCAAGCAAGTACACCCACAGGATTCCCGCGGGGGGTGCAATGTACAGCAGCAAGGCCCCGAAGAAAGTCGCGATACCAATCTTGTGCAATGCTGGGCCGATGAACATGAGGATCGATGCCACCCAGGCCGCAGCCCAGCAGCGAACGAAGACCTTCAAATCTCGCGCATTGAAGTGGTCCAACCAGCCTGGGAGCGTCCACCGACGGCCTCGTTGGCTACCACCACTGTGGTCGGCAGCATTCGAAGACTTGGGGTCGGGCATTTTCTGCACGACTTGGGGATTCGGATGATGAAGGTTGGAGAAGGGCCACCAGAAATGCAGGCCATGCGAAGTGCGAATCGTCGGGAAGGGAGCCGTGGTTCGGAGGCTAAGAAATGCAACCATCAAACCCTGAGCTCAATCGCACCCAATCGAACGGCCCAATTTGACGTCACGACGGGGGCGAGAACCAAATCCCCCCCCACTCAAGTCGAAGACATTGGAGAAGGTCCCTTCATCTCAGGGTCTACCCCGGTCGGGCGTGGGTCGATCCCGTTGCCGATCGTCGTCCCTCGCCAAAGTCCTGGTATGTGCCGAGGTTGAACCATACGGGGATGTGAGTTCCAGTTTCTATTCCTCTATAATAAGCACCCTGAGAGGCAAAGTGAGCGGAAATAATAGATAAAGGGAATATATTTTTGGCCAGTGGTGGTGAGTGTTTACGTTGCGATACAGTAGTAGTACATAGTATACTTAACTACTGGCACCAGTGTGGAGACTGCACCAAGTTGAGAGTTTCTGTACCTGGCAACTTGCGGTTTATAAAATGAAATGCCGACCGACACAATGAATGACGGGGCCAGAGGGAGACGAGATCATCCCCAGTTGCCTCTATAACACTGGTACAGTCGTATGTGAGAGGGCGTCAGCCTTGTGGAAAGCCTAATAATTTCCAGTGCACCGAAGCAATTCGACCAGGCGATTGATACGGGAAAGCTCCCGTGGTTGTTGTTTTAGACACTCGGCGCCTTTACCGGATGCGACTGCGGCTGTGACTGTTCTCTTCGTAATGACAGTTGCAGAGAAGATGAGATGAAGATGTTGTTGTGCTGGTCAGGTGCGATGTGATTAGTAACCGCGCTCCACCATCATTTATTCGAAGGAGAGGAGGGATAACAAGTTCCACCATCAACCAAGAGTCTAGATCATCTTTTGTCCCGTCCAGAATTCCTTGGCGAGTGGTTACGTGCAATCTTTCTATTCGCTACATCTGGTTCTGATGGATTGCCTGATGCGGTTCTATACATTACATGCATCTCTACAGTGCCCAATCGCAGGATGGTCCCGTCTCTCGACTCCAAAGGGCTTGAATAATAATTTTTTTTTTTTAAAAAAAACCATGTTCTTGGACGCTAAGGTCCCCCTCCCTGATCCTACAAATTTGTACTGACCACCGACCAGGGTATCATCGGGACAACACATTCCTTCTAACGCGTGGAGTCCTCCGATTCATGGCCCTTCCCCAGGATACTCCCGATCTTGGATCATCGCTGCCAAGTCGGCATCTTCGCAAGCCTCTCCTGTCTAGCTTGGACCGATACACAGAAGGATACAGTCGAGGCGGCCGACTGGTGGTTGCATGGGGTAGGTATGAATCCGAGCCGCCCTGTTACGACCACGCAGAGAAGGATTGGCCTCTAAAGCTTCACGGGTTTGAGTTAATCCCCACTAGCCATACTTTGCGCCACTCCTGAGCGCGACACGAGAGAAGCGTGGAGTCCTTTGTCCTTGTCTGCCTATAGTACGGATCAGTAATGCCCCGGCGGGAAACTGGCGGCCGACGAGATGGGCAGCAGTGCGTGCGTCAGCAGCAGTCGCCAACGCAACATGCTTCGCCGTGGCAATCCGCGAAGACTCCACTACGGTCCTCACGATAATTAAGCATTCAGGCCCCCGTCTCGGTCATGCGAAACGGAATTGCTTCTCACCATGCAGAAGAGGAAACAATATCTAGGAGCGGAAGACTTCTACAAAGGCAAGACACCCGCACCGTTTTCTTTTCTGGTCCTTTTCCCCCTTCTCTTTCTCCAGATACAATGAAAGTGCCAGCTCCTAACCCTGTGCCAGGTCTAAAGTTGTTGGATGCCAAGCTAGCCGCGATACCAATCATCGTCGCTTTCGCACCGATTAAAATCATTGCGGCGGGAGGGTTTTTCGCCGTGGCGCACCTCAAGAACCGGCAAACCACCAAGGACCTGGACTACCTGCTAGAACCCGACTGGGCCAACGATGCGGACATCAAGCAATCGCTTCGCGAGGCAATTGTGCAAGTAGCGGATGAGCTGGGCTACCCGCAAAACTGGGCCAATGAAGATGTCGCGCTGTTCGTAACCAAGCAAGCTAGGCAGTTGCTGATGGATCTTGCCTTAAAACAGAATATTGTACTTTGGTCTGGGAATCAGATTACCGTTCTTTCGGCCCCGGTCGAGTGGGCGCTGGAGCGGAAATTGCGACGGATTTACGCGGCAGACCGCGGTCGGAAAGCCGAACTGGATCTGTCCGATGCACTGGCGATGCTGAACCTGTTGAAGAACGACAAAGGAGGGAGACTGGACATGGAATATTATCGCACATTGAACATCAATGGTTTCGACGTGGTCCCGGATCGCGAGACGATGCAACGCGTCTCAGCTGCTTACAAGGCAAAATACAAGGAGGATGTCTTCTTCTGATCCTACTCTGATCGATGACCATGATAAGGCCAGATACGTCATGTGTTGTTGCCTAGCCAGTGCTGTCCTCCTCTTTGGAGGCATGTACGGTAAGGCACCCACAAACTCTATCCCATGGCCAACCGGTCTTACTATATGTGGTGTATGCTGGAAGGCACTAAGCGGGAATGACTCAAATCGTGTAAAGCCAGCCAACATTCGTGACGATATTTCGACGAGCGAAGACTTTGTTCAATCCATCTGCCTCCAGCACGAGCTTGCTGACGTCGGAAACATATTCGGGTGGAAACAGATCTAGGTTTTCAGGGGAAATCGCTGGCACCGAACTCGTCCAGATCGGCGCTGAGAGGGGCGCATACGGAGGGAAAGAATCTTTTCCAGTTTCCCGCATAATATGATTGCAGTCCCTGCGCAGGCCTAGACTTAACCGCCAGTTGAATGCAACTACCAGTTCTTCCACCAGACATGCTAGGATAGCATACCGCACCGGATCGGTATCCCGTGGGTCGCGAATACCCTGCAACGACCAGTTCCGCTGATACCAGAAGTATTCCGTCTCGGGACCAAGTGCCTCATACATGCCAGATATCATTGCTTCATACATTCGGTAGAGGGACCGCAGGGGGGTGTCTCGCGCACGCCATAGTGGGATACTCCGGAGGTCGTCCAAGTGCTCGAGCTTATTTTCTTCCAGTTCCACATTACCGACAATATCGATGGGCGCAACCGGGTCCGGAAGGGGGAATTTCCAGCTTGGGAATGGAATTAATAGACATATCAGAGCGAGAAGAGGGCTTTCATGGAATCGGCGTAGTCGGACCAAACTGCCTCGTAGCCGCAAAGGTGTGCTGAGATTCCGAAGTCGCCAGAGCCATTGGTACAGCCTCAAGCGAAAAGACTTTCTGCGGGGTGGAGGGGACATCAAACCAGACCAGGGAGTTTAGTCGACGAAAGGTCATGAAGAGAGAAAATAGGGAATGAAGACGAGAAAAGAAGACAGACAAACAAGCGGTCAATTGCACACCTGATTTCCTGGCCGGATTAACAGTTGCCCCGATGGTTTGCTGTTTGGGGGAAATCCGGGGGATATGACGTCATTGGCCTAGGTGCCCCGTGACGATTCCAGGGGAGTCTTCGCTGATCTTGGCGACATCCATGCTGTTCATGCTATTGCGGTATTTTAATATGACTACTATGGTTACAGCTCCCGCGGGCAAGGACTGAGAACTTGCAGCTCACCATCTTCATATATTTATATTATATATCCCCGGAATGGTTTCCATCAACCGCTCGGTGGGTTCAGTTACCTGCCTCTAAGGCGTCCGCCATGCCCCCCAACGTGTCAAATTTCCAATCATAAACCGTTTCATCAAGATTGCCCATGATGGCCCCTGGCCGCACAATCCACACAGATTTGATGCCCACCGTGCGAGCTGGATGATGGTCATGAAATTGACTCTGTGCGGTCTGAAGCACCTGACTAGGCTCAATCCCGAACCTCTCCTGGACAGCCGCTAGCATATGCCTGAAGTTATTGAGATCAGGTTTATAGGATCCGATATCCTGTGCTGTGATGATTAAATCGAAGGGAAACCCTTGAAGACTGCCCGCATTGGTCTTGGCAAACGATGCACGGTCGACATTGGACAGGACCACGAGTTTGTAGTGCTTCGATAATCGCTTCAGTGCATCGACAGTATCGGGAAATGCTGGCCAATGACCCACCGAGTCACCGAAGGCCTTGCTTTCCTCCGAGGTGGGAGCGGAGAGACCTAGTTGTTGCAGTAACGTAGGGTGGACAGTAGAGAGAAGATCGGAATACTGCATCTCCGGAGTTCTGGCTTGCTGATCCCGTTCAAGCTCATGAAAGACGTGAAGAATATGCTCACGGGACAGCTGAGCGCCATTTCTATCTAGGGCTGGTTGGAGGGCAGCCAAAATTCCCCCTTCCCAGTCTACCAGAGTGCCGTAGACATCGAATGTCAGGAGACGGTAGTCTTGAAGTTGAGACATTTTCTGAATAGGTACTGCAGCAAGGAGAAAACCAGAAAATCAGAAAAATAATATACCCGACCGAAAAGGAACCTGTAGCACCGTGGTTACAGCTAAGAATCATCTTATATGAAGTCCTCTCCAACGCCAACTGCGGGGTTGTCATTTTTGGTCTTGGCTTCCTTTTGGCTCGCGGCTACTACCGGCCTCAGCATTCAGTTGAATATCTCCGAACATCTCTGCCTCCGAATTCATTTCAATGACGGAGGTTATGCCTACGAGACACTCTGAAATGAAAGAGCTACTGCTTCACCGGACAACAGTTGGCGCTGCCGCCAGAAATTTATCCACCTGACCGCTCCACGTCTGGATTCTTCGCCAAATCGTTATCAACAACATCATCCAAAACTGCCTCGCCTCTCTTCATAGCTTCTAATCTAGCCAGCTTCAACCTCCTTGTCGCCCGCTCTGTATCGCGGGTTATAAACCAAGTGACAAGGGTAGTGACAGTACAAGCCGCAATCAACCCCATTGTAACGGCGAATGGCACCGTATAGTGCGGTGCATACTTACTTTGGAATATCTGCGGCCCGATAGCGCCCCCAATCTGGCCATAGCTATTCACAAAGCCGATCGAGAAGGCTGAGCCTGTCGCACGGCTCGTGGTTTGTACACGCCACGGCCACATCAATGGGAACCAGGCGCTCCCTAGTGCATTGGCGATGACGGTCACGGCGTAGACGGCACCATTGCTGGGGAAGCTATAGAGGACGCCGTAACAGGCTAGGATCACGACGAGAAAAGACAATGGGTAAAGCGGTCGGGGAAGACGGGAGCTGTCAGCCCAAATGCCGAAAACACCAATACAGATCACTGTTAGGATGGACGTTGGAATGTTGAGAAGCTGGGATGTTGCAATGTCCCTAGTTGTGCTCAGTTTAGCATCACTATGGAACACTAGGGGGAACATACGTGAACCCTAGGTTGGCGATCACAGTCGGTTGGTAGAATCGGAGACCGTGCGTTCCCACGGTGAAGAAGGCCCATATCAGGGTGAAAAGCCATAGACGGCTGTCTCTCAGTGAATCAAGGATTTCACGGAAATTGAAGTTCATCTCTTCAGCTCGAGGTGCATTGCGTGGTAATCGGGCTTGAATGAACGCCTTCTCTTTGTCCGTAAGCCATTTGGCTTGAGGAGGGACTGCCATGCCGTGATTAGCCTGGGTGCTTCCTTTTTCCAGGTAGGAGATGATATACACACAATCAGGAAATATGAAGATCAGTGATATGCCGAACGCGACGGTGATAATACCCTCTGTTAGAAAGAGCCTGAACATCTCTGCATCAGTAACTAATACCTCACAGGAGGGAGAGAAACACACCATTGCCAACCAGATAGCCCATGAGAACCGGAAACTGTATCAAATGCATAAGCTAGTACGCCGCTGATAATCCCAGAGAAATTTCCAAGGATATCTTGCTCGGTTAGCACTGTGAATACAGCGGAAGACCGGCACTCACTTACAGAAGTAGAGCAATCTCAGTGACATCTCATCAGGTCTATACCAGTAACATAATTGGAGAATGACCCCAGGAAACAACCCGGCTTCAAACTAAACCGCAATGTTAGCAATCTACACGACCGAGTCACATCGCCTGAGGTCCTACCAGACCCAGGAGGAAGCGCACGGCGTACAGTCCCTCCTTATTCTTGACTGCTGCATGACAGGCGAGAGCAATTCCCCAGCTAATCTGCATTTGTTAGTTTCCTAGTCTTGTCGACATATTAACGAAAGCATCTACCATGATCCGAGACTGCCACCTAGAGGGGAGTAGCCGTTTGAATAGCAAGTTCGACGGGGTTTCCGCAACAATATATGGAATCTAGAGATATTAGCAAAGGTATGCAAAGAAATAGCCTTCGATACATACGTAATAAAGAACTGTGACAAGGCTGTATTGATCGGCGGTCATGCCGAGTTGCGTGAGAATATTTCTGTTTGTTCCTTTGTTCATGATCTTTGCATTGGCGACCTGCGTCAAGTCAGTAAGTGTGCCCCTCGCCAACTAAGGAATGCTGCCATACATTTTCCGAATCTATATTCTTCAGCAGGAACATTATCGCACAGAGTGGCATAATGTGCCAATCGACCCGGCGTAACAGCCTTTTCTCTTCGTCGGTGGTTAAGGAGGTTCGTGCCCGCATCCACTCGGCATCGAATCCCGCAATATTGTCAATATCATTGCTCTCATCGCTGAGTGCTTGACCACGACTTGCGTAGTGGAGAGTCTTATCCTTCCTGTGATTATCGCCGGAGTGTTGCTCACTGATGACATTGTCTTTCGTACCTCCCATTCTGGTATGTACTCTCGTAAAGTTTGATGGACGAACGGATGCCGAACATATGGAAATCAGGTTGCAGCTCTGGCTTTATACTGATTTAGTATGGAGTATGCTTGCATTTCTTTTAGCGGTATATATTTGGCTGAATTAAACTATTGCACTTTCCCGTCCCTTTCCTACGCCAACGCCCATCGACCGCAAACATAGATGCAGGATAGTCTCAGCTGACGTGCTGCAAGGGTTAAAGCACGTTCATACTGCTACTGCACCTACATCTGCGGACATTGTCCGAAGCACTAAAGTACTAGTCTTCGTTATCGGGAATCTAAGCAGAAATTTCCCCCCGGCATTTTGTGGCCTACTTCTATCACACCATCATTTAGCCTGAAACGGTCGCTCTAGTAAATAGCTGAAATTTTCAGTGCTTTAGATCTGCTTGTAGAAGCTCGTAGCTCCCAAAGATTCAAGAAGATTTTGATATACCCAATCATTCCGATATTTTTGACTGGTATGGGCCCTTCACTGGTATCAGAGTCCGTCTGAGCAATACCTACTTATTCTGTGCCAACCACATTCGTTTCGGACCCTTTCTTCGTGACCCCCTTGTAGAACTGCCGCTCCTGATAGACCTTTACATCGTCATCGGCATATATCCGGCCCTGCTTCTCCTCCTTAATTCGTAGCCGACGGATCCTACGGACATCCCACTCCACGTTCCTTGTCAACCACCATGTCCACAGGTTCGCTAGACAGGCTGCCCCAACCACGCCAGCACAAATAGCGAATGGCGTTTTGTACCCGTTGTATGCAAATTTGGACTGAAAGAGCTGCGGTCCGATAACACCGCCGACTTGACCGACACAGGACTGGAACGCCAATGTGAATGCGGCGCCTGTAGTGCCTTTGAGGGAA
Organism: Aspergillus bertholletiae; assembly: GCA_009193595.1. NCBI lineage: Eukaryota > Fungi > Ascomycota > Eurotiomycetes > Eurotiales > Aspergillaceae > Aspergillus > Aspergillus bertholletiae. The sequence goes on from ML736170.1 coordinate 264,966, forward strand.
GATGTTCGCCCTGCCTTAGGGTTAGTTTGAACAACAACAACAACAACAACAACAACAACAACAACAACAAACGAAGAAAACGAGATAGAGCTTAGAAGATGAACCTACATGCCCAGAATGGAATGAAATACACCGAATAAAACATATTACCCAACACGCAGGAGATATAGATCCCGACGCGAGATTTCAAGACTGCTAGCAAAATAAAACACACAAGCATTGGCCCCATGATACAAAACATGGTGTACGCAGGGCGAGTTATATATGCCTGTTTCAGGAACCACCCTGAGAAGATAATAGCGAGAACTGCGGCTGCGGATGGCGGGATATTAAGCAACTGATTGCGTGGAAGCCCGGCGAACCCCAGACTGGTTGTGATCGTGGGCAGCTCCCATGATAATGCGTATCCCGAGAAATTGACGAGAACCTGGGAGAGCATGAAGGCATAGGTTCGCGGATCCTTGAGTGATGCGATCACCTCTTCTTTAGAGAAGTCCGAGTCTGCTGTTTTGGGGGCGTTCTCTGATAGTCGTGCTTCGACATAATCCTGTTCGCGCTCGGAAAGCCACTTTCTTGTCCTAGGTGACTTAGGCCAGTCTGGTAGGACAAGGTAAATGACTCCGGAGAAGAGGATGGTGAATAGGCCTTCTAATAAATACACCCTTGTGACGGGTTAGTTAGACACACTGACAGGGTGGTTTGATACTAACCACCGCCATGCGCTCATTCCGCGTAACCCGTTCATGTATGATATCCCATATGCTAACAGCGAACCTACAATTCCAGATGTATTCTGAAATCCAAACATCCACATGATGGGCTTGGCCATTTCATCACTGCGGTACCAGCCGCATAACTGAGCAGCTATACCTGGAAACATGCCGGCTTCGCACATCCCCAGGAGAAAGCGTAACGCCCAGAGAGTTTCCTTGTTCTTTGCTGCTGCATGACAGGCGAGGACAATACCCCAAGTTAACATGATTCGCGACTGCCATAAGCGCGGCGTGAGTCGTTTCAGTAAGAGGTTACTCGGCACCTCGAAGATGATGTAGCTGATCTAGAACATGTTACTCCAAAGTTCATCTTCAACTCCCCATAGTCGTGGATATAGCCGAAAGTTGTCGAACAGACGCTCACCACAGCAATGACAGGTGAACTAACAAAATAAATAGACTGGACCCAATTGTACTCGTCCGATGTCATCTTTAGCTCGTTTAGCACATTGCGGTCCTCTCCGACTTGCAACACCTTGACAGAGGCCGCATTGGTATAATCGATCTAAGGTTGATCGACATGAGCATTGACACAGCAAGTCAGCGTATATGAGACAGGACGCTGGTTACGTACAGTTTTGATAATATACATCATGCCGATCAAAAATAAGAACCGCCTGTCAATCTTCCTCCGGATTTGCTTGTCCTCTTCGGGAGTGAACGATTGGAGGAGGAGTTTCCTTCTCTCATCCTCAGTTGCGAGGACGGAGCTGCTCTCTCCGGAGTCTGATAGTACAGTTGCATTGGTGATTTTCTCCATAGCCGCGAGAACACATCAGGGCCAGTAAACAACAACTAGAAAACATAGAAAACAAAAAAGCAGAAGACGGAATTGGCAGCTAGCAGCAGCTTTTTTAGAAAAAAGGCGTTATTCATGCATATTGGTTTGATGACTACAACGGTATCCGCCAAGGCTTATACCGCATGAACAATACCTCGTGGCTATCACACAATTACTCTTTACATGCTTCTCCAACTCATAAGTAGGACCTGCAACGTTTAGATCAAAGTTAATTGAGTGCGGAGAAGAGGAATACGAGTTGGCGTTTGTCGCCAAAGCCTTATCTATGGGGTGATCTGCAAACGGGATGGCGTGCGCATCAAAGTCTCGGCTTCAATGCCAGCATAAATCTTGTCCAAGAGGGTATTCGTAAAACCAGAACATCACTATTTCACTCGTTTTTGCATACGAGTATCAGACCGAATAATTAAAATAGTCTAGGCTAATATGGAACTAATCCCGATATTGCCATTGACAGTTCTGCATGCATTTCTTACTCATGCATTGGCCCTACCTAGTTCCCTACCATCTGAGTAGATCTTCTCCTTCTCCAGTCCGGCGACTTGACTCGTAGAATGACCATGGCGGACCCCACTAAAATGAAATTTAATATTGCTAGTCCTGTAAAGCACCATCCCCATCCCATCTTCACGGTCAATGGATGGATGATGGCGGCAGTAATGGCCGCCGCCGGGCTCCGAAGCATATTTCCCAATGCAAAGGCCTGAGCAGCCTGCTGGCGAATACATTCGGTAAGGTAGGCATTTGTCGTCACAAAGATCCAGGACATTCCAAATCCAACTGAGGTCCGATCGCAGCGGTCAGTTCGGGTTGTTCTATTTTCTTTTCATATGGAGCAAACCGCGTCAAGGGGAGGGAGACATACCCAGAAATGTTGACACGAGCACTGCCGCTGGATGAATTGCTCTATCCACAAACCAGCCAAACATGACTAGACCAGCTACACAAAGCAGTATGCCTCCAATTTGATCCCGAAGTCTGCCCTCCGGTGCAACCATATCTTCTCCAAGTGCCTTGACCATACGAGCTCGACGCCAATCAGACAGTCGACCGCCTGCGAGGGAGCCCACAACCATCGCAATACCAACAGCAACGTATCCGGCCCCAACTTTAGTCGAGTTCCAGTGATAAACATTCTCCAGCGCGGTAGGAAGCTGAACCGCGATCCCGAAGTATGACGAATAGAGGATGGCGGTATTGACAGAGACAATGCCAATGGGAGGATAGGTGAAGAGGCGCCAGTAACCTTTCAGAGTTGGCTTTGGGGGAGGAGGACCGCGCTCGGGTTCAGGGGCGAGGCAAGAGAATGGTGTGGGTGGCCATAATATCCAGCTTTTCTCACTATACAGCTTTCCGTTGCCTACTCGTGCTCGAAGGGTTTCCGGCTGAAATAGAAACATGACGAGCCAAAGCACAGCCGCCAGAATTGCTAAGCTTGCATCAGTACTGCATATAATACAACTCTAGGCGAGTCACATACCCAAGAATGCGAAAATCCATCTCCAGGTTGTTTGACCAACGATTGCACCTCCCAAAATGGGACCCAAGATAGGACCGCACTGGGGACCTAACATGAAGTAAGATATGGCTCTGGCACGTCGCTTGGGTTCAGTAATCTATCTATATGGTGAGTATAACTCTTTCTTTGGCAAAAGGGAAAAGAAGACCACATACATCAGCGACTGTACCCGCACCCATCGACACTACAGCCGATGAGCCGAATGCCTGGACGATGCGTAGAAACACCAGGGCACCGAAGTTCGTTGGAAGCACAGCCAATAGGACATTTGCAATAATATATACTACTAGAGATATCAAGTATAATGGTCTGCGCCCCTTCCAATCCGCATAGCTTGACCAGAAGAGGGGCTAGGAACATGTTAGCCCATCGCTGCTAGCAATCTGGGATTGTGGCGAAAGACTTACCCCGAAACCGAAGACCGCCATGAATACCGAAACGGTCGCATTGATAGCGGCCGCGCTTACCTGGAACTCACGTTCTAGAACAGGCAAGGCTGGAAGGTAGATATTTCCTGCTAATGGGCCCAAGAAGCCGGCCGCCGTCACCACTGCGAGAATGAACACTCTCTTCGGGGGAGTAAAGGCTGAGTAGGACGACGGCTGTGTAACTGCATTTGCCAGTGGTTTCTCCAACGTAACTACGACGTTTGATGGCTCATCTTCCTTTGCAATGGAGCATGGCTCGTTGGATGAGTTTGCGGCAAGGCTCGCCATCTCCGACATATGCTGGAATAACCCACCCCAACGCCGGGTACGAAAAAGAAAAATTCGTGTTCAAGCTATAAGAAAGCAAGGAAGGGTTCACTTACTAAGGAAAAGTAGAAAAATCGGTAATAATGAGCATGGTGCCGAGCTAGTTAGCCACCTTCATTCTCATGGGGCGAGTGGAGTTCATTAGTCAAAGGCAGGGTGCAATAATGGCAAGGGTTGTTTCTCCACCATCGTATCCATGAAAATGTGCTCAATCCTGCGCAAGTAGGCCTTGCCCGTCGGTTATGGTGTCTTGCAGTTGGCTAAACCTTTCTCTTTCTTCTCTTTTGAGCAGTTTTACCACAGTAGACTAAGGCTTGGCCATTCATGGAGCAAACAATCATCTTTGATATATTGGCTACTCAGCCAGCTTCTTGCTCTTGTAGTTTATACTCTGTCCATAGGTGGCACTGCGAACTATTGTCTTTACACTGTATACAGTCCATATGAATATGACTTCAACAGATCGCATTATAAGAGGAGACGGGGATAAGGTTGATATCCACGCTCAGGAGCAAAATGCTGGCTCTGATGAAGAGTATGCAAGCGAGACTACCATCCACAATGAACAGGTTACCTCGCTCAGCACTAAGAAGGCACTATGGGCTTATCTCATTCTATGCTTCTCTGTGAGGCCACTCCAAGATATCTGGGCAGGACCACTTTTACTGACACTTGAGCCTAGACGGGCCCAACCAGTTCAATGGCTTTCAACTATGTGTCTGCAGCCATCCAGTCTGCAGCAAATACTGTCGGCCATCAGCCAGGATCAAACAAGCCCTGCGCTCGCCGAGGACGTATTCAATGCTCGGTGAAGTTCGGAGCAGGCGAGATTGACTATGTCAGCTATGTGTATGTCTTTTATCGTGATATCATCAGAAGAAACCACTAAGCAGCCCAGGCTCTATCTACGCTCGATCGGTCGCGCAATGGAAGGTGTTGTTACAATCATGACTGCTGGCATAGCGGACTACTCGCGTAAGAACACACCCACTCTATGTTTCACCAAGGCCTCTCAGAGAAGCATCGCTGACTCACTGAATGGAAACTAGGGTATCGTAAAACCATGATGTTGTGCTCCATCCTCCTCTTTGGCGCGCTGGCGCTGCCATTTGCCGGTCTAACCAAAGCCGAATATACCCACCTCAATGCGCTTGCCACCTTGTACTGCTTGCTTACTACAGTGCAAGGTGTGTATACTGTTATTGAGGCATCGTATATCCCGATCTTCATGCGGTCAGTGGGTGGTTTGCAGTCTGCATCTCCAGCAGCAGATCCGGACACAAAGCGTACGTGGAAAAAGGGCTTCACCGTTAGTGTTCTGGCATTGGTCGCAAGTAATGTTGGAGGTATTGTTGCGTTGCTCATTGGTGTCATCCTCGTCTACGGTATCGGATCGTATGCGCAGGTGGGATACTTCAGTTACCTCCTCGCTATTACAATTGCCGGCTGTATTACGAGTAAGTCTAGTTGCACCCCACTCTTGGGCTCCCATCTGAAAGATTCCGTGCAGTTGTCTTCGCGACTATTGGCCAATTTCTCCTCCCCTCGGTTCCAGGTCAAGAGCGGCCGAAGGGCCAAAACCTTCTGCTCTTGGCTGTGAAAGGGTGGATACGCATGATAGGGTCCGCACGCCAATACCCTGAAGCGTTCAAGTTCTGCATTGGCTGGATCCTGTGGAACACTGGCTACAGCAACTTCCTCGGACTGACTCAGTCGCTGTTTCTAGAGGTCACCGGCATCGCAAGAGGCTCGGGCGTCTACCAAGTTTGGTCCTTTACCAACGTGGTATTTGCGTGTATGGGCAGTCTAAGCTTTCTGTTTCTCTACCCCCATGTCCGTGTTCCCATCAAAAGCTGGGCGTACTTCTTTTTGAGCGTCAACTTTCTGTGCGTGTTATGGGGGTGTATTGGGATTAGCAACCACGTCACAATCGGGTATAAACATGCCGCAGAGTTCTGGGTGGAACAGGTGCTTTTCATGAGTACCAGTAGTGCCCTGCGATCCTACAACCGGACAGTGTTTGCGTCGCTCATCCCCCGTGGATCTGAAGCGCAGTTCTTCGGGCTGGAAATTACACTGGATCTTGCCACTGGATGGATTAATCCCCTTGTGCAAGGCGTGATTCAAGATCATACCCACAACCTGCGGTTTCCCATGATTCCTAATGTGTTGCTTATTTTTATTGCGGGTTTACTGTACATCTGGGTGGATATCTCAAAGGGCATCGAGGACGCGAAGGTGCCCTTGAGCGAGGCTAGAGCAGACCGCCAGTAGGATACCCAGGAAATTTGTCTTACGAGGATTTTTTTGAGACACAAGGTCTATTATCTTTGTAGCACTGCATGACCATTAGAGAACTCTACCTGCATCAGCCCGCGGCAGTCCACGATAAAAGAAACCCCCTTCTTATTTCCGGTATCGACCGACGAAACTTCCCTCGGCCTGCTCGAACCCGTGGAGTGATTGCCTCACATCGGACGTATCCAGGGTCCAGGGAGAACTTGGCGAAGGAAATAGCGTCCTTTAGTGGCTCTTGGCAGGCAAAAAGCATTGCCCAAGTCTGGGGCGAAGGAACACAAGCACCCCATTTCTATATTAAAATGTAAGCGCCAGAGAAGTTTTGCGCACATTTCCATTGACAGGTGGTAACACACGCCATGGTTTCATTCCCTCTTTTCACTGCCGTTCAGGCCATTCTACCATTAGGATAAACGGGAAAACACGGAAAAGAGAAATAAAAAAAAAGGAAAACTTTTTCTTGGCCCAATCGAACATCGGAGATTTTCCGGCGATTCTAGTACGTAAGAGAGGCTATTCTTCGAATCCCCCAGCGAAAGGCGCAGTCATCACTGGTCCTGAATGAGAGAGGAAGAGTAAAAGAAAGAGAGAACCCCTCTACCTAGCTTGTCTTTTCGATTGATGCCAAGCCAGCCTTACTTCCGTTCAGTGAAAACGAGACGGAGAGCTCGTGGGTACAGCGGACCGGCCTGAAACACTTCGAGTCAGCTTCTGCTTTCTTGCGTCCTTTGAGAAGGATGTCGGCCTCCAGAATTAGAAACACAACCTACCGGAGTCTTACGATCTGGCCATTCTGGATCCAGCAACCATGAAAGTCTGCTGATCAGGATAAACAGCGCCACTCGGGCCTCGAGGAGCGCGAATTTCTCTCCTAAGCAGGCCCTACTCCCGCCGTGGAAAGAAACGAATTCCGCACGGGCTCTCCTTTGGCGGTAATATTGCAAAATCTCCGTGTTACTATGACCCCACCGCTCAGGTCGAAACTCATCCGCTGTCGGTCCCCAGACCGCAGGGTCACGGTTGGTTGAGTAGCAGTTGTATCCAACGTACGTGCCCCTAGGGATATAGATCTGGCCCCCTAAGACGACGTCTTCCGATGTCCTACGATTGACCAGTTGCGATATAGGAGGCAGAAGACGAAGGCTTTCATAGATGACGGATGTTAAATAGGGAAGCTCGGTGAAATCAACGTTCGATGGATCAGGTGTACGACACGCGTCGATTTCTCGCCTCAGGCGGGATTGGACATCCTATATCATTAGTTGGGTCCGCTTCAGGGGACTTGATTCGCTTACTGGATACTTAGCAAGCAAATAGAGCATCGAAATCAGGAGCAGTTGGGGGTTCTCTTGTCCAGCGACAAAAAGCACATTCAGGTTGTCCCGAAACTGTTTCTCTGTAAGAACCCCATCATCTCGTGCCTTAATTAGACGTGCCCCTAGATTGCTAGGTTTTGGTGCTCTCTGGCCATGCCGAATTGAGTATTCCAGTGCAACTGAGAACTGTTTCACCACTGCTCGGGCTCTCACCCGGCATGGAATCAGCATACCGAATCTGTCTAGGACTGGAAAGTTCATGAAAATGGGTTTGAAGATCTCTCTCTTTACAGCTATCTGCAGCTGATGAAGTGATGGTTCGTCTCCTTTGGTGGGGCTCTATGCCTTTCGAGTTTAGCCGTGGATAGCCATGCAATCTAGGAGACAAGATGACATACGTGATTTGCCTGCAGGAGTACTTGGGATACATTGGCAATGGTGAACTGTTGCAGGAGATCCTGAACCGGAACACCCCGGTTGCCAGCTATTTCCTGGAATGCTAAAAGCGAAGAGCACAGCTCTTTTGCGTTTACGGCCATGAGCTCTGTGTCAAAGTGCCCTTGAAGGCCGGGCGTGATAATATCTCGATAGAGCCGCCAGGTGGCCCCTCGGGAGGAAATCACGTTGTCACCTTTCAGCACAAATGTCAGTAATAGAGCAATCAGAGGAGAGACAGGGAATGGTGATACCTAAGAACTCAGCAAGAACGCTGTGTGGAATCTTCTTCTGGTTCCCGCTTTTCTGATACAGATCTTCGTTTCTAAATATCTCGTTGAGATAACTTGATCGCTGGATAAGTAAATTCCATTGCCCCGCAAAAAATATCTTAATAGCTCCATGGGTTTGGAGAGGTTGTTGGATATGCCTTCTGTAAATATCCTCTTGGTCAATGTCGCAAAATAAGGACAGTAGTGTCACCCAAAAGGGGACAGAGGGGATATTCTGAGGATGACGAGGAGGTACAATCCTCACAAGAATATAAATCGCTAAAAACAAGATCCCTGCCACGAGGGCTTTCCCAAAGATCGTATTAAGGACATCCATGACCATTCTGCAGGGCGTTTGTTATTCAGATACTGGAAAGAATACAAAATATTAAGGTCCTCTGGGGCGCAAATTCATGAAGTATCATGAACAGCAGGCCGCATTGGTCGTACTGGACCCTCGCAAACAATTTCCTTTTTCCAAAATCATGAATAGCAGCGTCATGGTGACTGGCTACCAGACGATGGAGCTAGTGAATTCTGTTCGTGTATAGTCCTATCATAGCCATTGTGGGCTCTGTCTGATTTCCGCGTAGATTTTATTCATACCATGAGAAAGGGATTTCAGTGAGTAGCATGGACCCATTATCCCCACCAGCTAGACTCTCTAGTAAGGGCCTGGTGCCATCCACGTTCGTTCTAAATCCTGCTTCGGGAATAACAGACTGTGCTGTTCGCTAACAGCCTTTCAGGTTGCGTAATAATACGAGAAGGAGCCAGGGAACAGCGGGTGGTTCGGATTCTGGCATGACCCAGGTGTCTCCTTTTGGCAGCAAACGTCAAAGATGCCCTGAGACTTAATGGCTCGCTACTATACCCGGCCCACCCAGATTTATTCACCCTTCACTTCCTATTCTCAGGTAGAAGATCGATGTATATTTCGCCGTCAATATGACGAGAATGAGCTTCATACAAACCGCCCCGGCAATGTCCTCAATCCATGAAAGAGCCCTAGGGATATATGTACGAACTCCTGATGGCGGTCTCATCCGCTGTGTGGGACCACATTCGCAATGGGCCCAACGTACCTGGTCAGAAATCCGATCGACAGTCACAGCCGCAAGCTCAGGTTTGGCCCATGGCTCAAAAGTTTGCCTAACAGGCAGTGATACCGATTGTGGGTTGCAGGAAGTTGACATCTACGAAAGAAAAACAATAAATACGGAGAATATCGTCGGTTTCGTTCTCAAGCCTGCTCCACCGGGCTGGATGATTGGAGCTGTTTCGATAGATCAGTTCTTTGCAGAATTGATATTGAGCCATTTTGATGTCACTGCAGCCACCCCTCAAGGATTAACCGAGCCCGTGGTAGATTTGACAGTCGAACAGATCGTCAATTTGTTCGACAAAGAGCTCCGGTATAGCGTGCAGAATGATCAATGGGAAAGCCATGGTCGAGCGTACTTTGAAGCAAAAGTGCGGTTTTTTGTATGCCAGAACTCGACGTTGCAATTATGCCTTCCAGCATTTCCATGCAAGTCATCGAATCTGGAAAAGGTCATGGGTGTTCTCCCGGACCGAGGAGAGGAAATTGCGTTGCGCCGACTGCATACCTTTACTCATAAAATTGAACAAATATATCCACCTGGAGCTAGAGTCCTAATCATTAGCGATGGTCATGTTTTCAGCGACTGCAGTGAGTTGTCAATCATCCACGCCCCGTTATCCTGCAGCTAACAACCGTGGCAGTCGGCGTTGACGATAAGACGGTAGACCAATATGGTGAACACCTCAAAGTACTTAATAGTGCGATCTCCCTGGCCATGGGTGAAAAAGTCGAGAGAGTTCAGTTTCAATCTTTGGTTGACCTGTTCAATCTGACATCCCTCTCACCGACCTCCGTGTTAAGTCTTCCTGAACTGCAACATGACCTCACAACAAGCCTCGACGATACCGCAGAATTGTGCCGCCGAATCCTAGTAGCTGGCTGCCAACCTTCCAAGGAGAGTCTTCGCACCCAAATTGAATCCGGAGACGAGTCTACTTTAGCTCTATATCGTGGTTTTTCGCGATTTATGCTGCAGGATTTGGATCAACATCCACTCACTCAGTCGCAGTCGCGCTCTCAGCGAAAGAAGCTAGCAACTAGAGTCTCTTTCGAGATGATCTTGCGAAACCAAGCGTACTCTAATTTGGTTGAGCTGATGTTTCCGGACTGCCTGCGCCTGTCTATTCATGCCCACAATAACTCCGGTCCTAAATTTGGGATCAAATTGTTTGACACTGCGACGATAAGCGTTATTCATCCACTTGACTCTATGAGTAGCGATGCTAGCAACAGCGATGAAGAATGCATTGCAACTGCATCGCATTTTCTTCATCTACCAACGCCGTGGCATAATTGTATTGTGGAGGTTGCCGGTGATCCTAAACTCTACATCATGAAATATGGTGCTGTCAAGGAGGGATCGCTCGTTCACAAGTATAGTTCTGACCTGATCGAGGGCAATCTTGCGAATGGTGAAGGTGCTTTTGTGTCGTTAAAAAGGCTTGTGGATTCAATCAAAGCAATATGAAGTCCTTTGGGTTAGTTGTTAGTGCTTGTCACTTCAGTCCCCCTGGAACTTCGCTATGTATGGTCTATCTGGGCAGCATAAACATTGGACAGTTAGCTTATCATATCAAACCTGCTCGACTTTCTGAAATAGTATCGTATATTGGATGAAGACGAGCTGGTTACCGATGGCATCATGCGGGGCACACTCCTTCTGTAGAACCGTACCGACGTATCTATGGGAGAGATCATCCTCTTGTATGCTGCCTACTTTCGGCAAAGGGAGAAAGAGAGATATACGGAGGCTTGGGCTTCTAGACGTCAGCATCCCTACGTGAAGTTAGCCATTGCAAGCATAGTTGGTTAGTGCACTGTTTGACTTTTCCAGCCATCAATGGGCTCCCAGCATAAGCATGCCCCCAGCTTTGTCAACCTCTATGGCTCTTGCACCAACGGTTAGCAATTTAGTTGTGAGAAATATGTCGAGACTGACTGCCACAAAGTCGAACTCGGGCTGAGGCTGGATGGCTATTTCTGCTATTTATTGAGCACCAGAGAACCTTACTGAAGCCCCCACGCCCCAAAGTAAACCTTGGGTAGAACAAGTATTTAGGAAAATAATTATTGTGAATTCTTTTACTATGTGGCCTGCGGCCTACTTTGGTGACAGATGTGGGCAGTGGAAGAAAACCACTTGCACGGTCATATCATCCCGTATACTGCGGGAGAATGGAGAACCGAGAGCAAGACGACCGGCTATGAGCTCGTGGTGGTTTCCCCCAAGGGAGTTGCGCACCAGATGTACGGCAACGTTGTCGTCTTGAATTGTAGTTCTCCCCTCCTCAAATTCCCAGTCCACCCCGTTCCCGAGGTCACCAAAATCGACGGGTTTATACTCTGCTTTGGGTTGGTTGCTGGGATACCCCTGGATTTGTGAATTCAGCCATTTACCCACTAGATCTACAGCCTGTTGGTTGGAGAGTGTATCCCACATGCCGTCCGTAGCGAGGATGAGAAACGAAGGTTTAGTCGGGTCAATCATCGTCGTAGTGACGACCGGCTCGGCAGTTAGGTATGGTGGTGTGCGAACGTCGTACTTGGGCGTCAGGGGCGATGGGCCCCCGAACCTTTCTTTCAGGTCTTTCTGTAGGTCCAAAGACCATTTCCACCGACTATCGCCAAAAGCTCGCGAGACCATCATCCCTAGTATCCGCCCATCTTTCGCTATGTTCTCTTCGCCCGGATGCTCCTGGTTAATCCGTGCAACCTCATCTTCGTTGCTGCCAGTCTGGTCGACCGATAATGGAATTGCTTTCCATTGACCATTTGGCATTTGTTGTCCCAAGACCGCTCTAGAATCCCCAGTGCACGCCACATGCACCGAACCTGTTACCGCATCATACATGGAGAGTAAAGCGCATGAACCAGCGTAAGCAGGAGCCAGCTTCTTCAGCTTGTCCTGCAGCGGTTCACAACCCTGGACAGTTTGCAAGGCTGTCTTTATAATCGAATCATCCAAGTCGATAAACGCTCTTGTGATCGCTTTCTGAAGCACCTCGGCTGGTATGGATGCTTTATGGTCGGATGCTGACTTAACCTGAGTTAAGCTATGTCGCACAAATGGCAAGAGGTGGTCCTTCAGGAGCTCTGCTGTTTGCCAGCCAGCATGTCCGTCGAAGACCGCCCAGGCCATCCACTGAGTGCCATCATTGAACGGGGACGGGAACATACCATGGGTGAACCGATCCTCGCACAGGCTATTCGACGCCAGTTGGGTGCCATCATATCTGTTCACTCCGGCAACATTCCTGACTGGAAACGAATATGCATCTTGAGATATGGTACGCGTCACTTCGTCCTTGGTAGGACCCGGCTCGGCCACCAAGTGCCTGGCTGGCGGAGCCTCGAGACGAGGCACATCGTCATCGCGAGTGGCTGTCAACCACCAAAGACCTGGCACACCAACCAGGCCGGCAATTGCAGCGAGCCTCCGTGTCGTGTTGACAGCTGGAGATGTGTTCTTGCCTGAGTAGAAGCTCCTGGCCTGTGTCTGTGAGAGGGGAGTTCTGGTCAGGCGACCTACGAGGCGCGTGCCAGCGACGCGTAAGGGCAACATCGTCGGCGACCGGGGGAGGGAAAGGCTCAGGTAATAATCTCAAATCGTGTTGCACCACGAGCATATCCCTTGAGGAGGTTCTACGAGAATGCTTATATCAGTCGATCTCAAAGTAAGGGGGTGATCAGTAATCAAGTGTACACATGGTACTTTCGTTCATTCTGGCGATATGTTCATACCTACTGCTGACATTAATCTGTATCGGGCTAGCGTGAAACGTTAGCACCTTTCAGGTCACGGGACAGCCGGAATTGCCTCCTTTGATTGGCGCCGCCAAATAGAGTAACCCGTTGGCCACCCATCAATCAGTATAGGAACTCATCACAACAATAACAACAACAAACCCAACTCGGCAAGGCTATTAGCCACCAGGAAGCCCGGATCGAATAGCAATCTCCTTCTAGTGGTGATATATTCTGTATGTCCGGGTCCAGGCTTTAGGTCATGCAGGATCCCTTGAAGGTGATAATATATATTTCTCTACTGCTTCTAATCCATACAGCATTAGTTAGTATGTGCTTTATGCTAAATATAAAGTGGGGAGACGAGGTATAGATAGTATGTTCTTGGAGCGAAGCAGTGTAGGTGGCCAATTGCTATTAACATATATTTTGATTTTATTTTGATTTTATTTTGATTTCATCTTTCAACCCTGAAAGTTCCTTCAACACCTACAGGGAGCAGAGTCTGTTCGACGTATCTGCTACTGGAAGATCCATTTTGGTTCGCCTCTTCCACTTTATTTTTGTTGGTATTCTTCGCTGCCCTCATAAACACACCTGGCAAGTCTTTATTAGTACTAGACAATACGAAGAATTCATATTGGACGTATATAGAGATGCGAGTTCATGATCGAATGCAGGTGTTCTGGGGCTTGGCTGATATTTGTCAGTGCTTGGATACATGGACGCCTGTCTCCAAGCTACTTGAATACACTGTATCTTTGTACGTCGGCTTGATGGGAATATAGGGCTTATATACCTCCCCAAGCTCTTTCCCCGCATTGCCCCGCATTATCTATCCACCATCAAGGCAAACAGCAAGACCTCTCCGATAACATCAATATTCTCCCTACTTCCCCCACCAAAGTCCTACTCGACTCCATATTGCTGATTCCACCGTTCCCTCTTCATATCGCCATGTCCAAGCGAATAATCGTAACTGGCGGCTCCGGCAAAGCAGGCCAATATATCATCGGCCACCTCCTCGCTCAGGGGTACTCCATCTTGAACCTGGACCTAAACCCACTCCCACCACCTCTCAATGCAAAGGTTCATACTTTGAAAGTGGACCTCACGGACAACGGCCAAGTGCATGGCGCTATGCTTTCGCACTTTCGCCTCACTGAACCCTTTCGCGAGCCCCACCAACAAATCCCCGACGCTGTCATCCACCTTGCGGGATACGCACGCAACATGATTGTCCCCGACACAGAGACATACCGAGGCAATGTGTTGTCATTCTACAATGTGATCGAAGCGGCTTGCCGGGTCGGCGTGAGGAAGATCGTTCTGGCAAGCTCGATAACCGTGTACGGGGTCTCGTTTGCCGAGGGGGATGTTGATTATCCGTCCTTCCCCGTAGATGAGGAGGTGGATACGAACCCAATGGATGTCTATGCTTTGTCGAAGGTCTGTGGGGAGCGCACGGCACGGAGCTTTGCGCGACGGTTTGGGAATGACATCTACGTGATGCGATTAGGAGCGGTGGTCGCACCGGATGAATTCCAGGAGAAGTTCCACGGGTATGTGAAGAGGCCGGAGGAGTATAAGGCACACGGATGGGCATATACAGATGCAAGGGATATTGGACTTATGTTTGAAAAATGTCTCGTGACGGATGGCCTGGGATTTGAGATTTTCAATGCCGTTAATGATGAGATTACTAATTTCGCCGAATCGACCATGGCATTCCTGGAGAAGATGTGTCCAAACACACCAGTTACGAGGCAAATGGCGGCGAGGGAGGCTCCAGTCACGAACAGAAAGATGAAGCGAATGCTGCGCTTCGAGCAGAGGTGTCGCTGGCAGAATTTCTATATAAAAGCTGACAACCAATAAAGCATTTTACGAAGATTGGCTAGTCTCTTATAAAGTAACCCGAAGAAAGCCTCTGTCGTATTAGAATGTAGATAATTAGAAAATTGATGAATCGCTTCCGGACTCTTGTTGGCCGTCCTGTGTCTACTCCTTCAGACTAACCAAAGCATTTAAGACCGGCAAGGAACTTGCGGTCGCATGAACAGGGCCAGTGAATATCGTTGAACACATATTATCAAGGGGTTTTCACAGCTCAGCGTAATTTGATTTCTAAGCAGCAGGAGCACTCGAGCCGTATCGGGTAGATTGGGCCTCCCGGCTTGATTTATAATAAAGGTCATTTAGTACCAAGATGATGACGGTCCAAGCCCCAATATAAGTTTGACGCGTATTACATCGCAGAAACCCAAATAATAAAGAGCAGGGTTTACAATTATACTAGAAATAATCATCCAATAACCAAACATGTCTCCCATCCGAGTCGGTTTAATCGGATTGCCCAGTGCTTCGGCAGAGAACTATGAGGGTGTGTCGTGGACCGCCAACGCCCACTTGCCCTACCTCACCCAATCCCCCCATTTTGAGATTGTTGCGCTGCTCAATAGTTCTGTGGAGTCTGCACAAACGGCGATCCAGAAATATGGCCTGCCGGGCAAGGTGAAGGCCTACGGTGATCCGCAAGGTTCGCTTGCAATATACACAGAGTGGGGAAAATATTGACCATAATAATAGATCTCGCCAACGACCCTGACGTTGACCTCGTGGTCTGCAGTGTTCGGGTTGACCGGCACTTTCTGACTGTGCGTCCTAGCCTTATCGCCGGCAAGACAGTTTTTGTCGAATGGCCACTGGACCGTAATCTCGAGGTGGCCCGGGAGATGGCTACTCTAGCGGCCAAGCATAATGCGCGCACTATTGTAGGCATACAGGGCGCCTTTTCGCCCGTCATTCGCAAGATGCGATCCGTTATCGAAAGTGGACAGATTGGTCGGGTTCTTGCTAGTACGGCCATTGGGTCGTTTGGTAATAGCATTGATGCGGAAAGTAAGAACGTGCGGTACTTCCTCGACCGTGAGGTTGGAGGAAATCCTATGACTATTCATGTTGGGCACACCTTGGAGTTCATCGCTGCTGGTGAGTAGTCCTAACAACACGCCTCGGCTAGATACTAATAGGGCTTACAGTCGTCGGGGAATTCAAGGCTCTCCGGAGTTTTTCATCAATTAGCCGACCGGTCATCGACATTAAGGACTACAGCGTTGGAGATGCTGGAAAGGTCGTTGAAACCGGGGCCCGCAATACTATCCCGGACCAGATTCTCGCCTATGGCACGGTTGAGCCTTCCAACGCCGCGGTGACTATCAGATTGCATGCCGGAAAGGAGTTTCCAGGTCAACCCCGACTCGACTGGCGTATTCAAGGAGAAAAGGGCTGGTTGCGACTGACCTCCCCGCTCTTGTTCCTGAATGTCGGCGGCCCCGGAATCAAATTGGAGATCGCGAGAAATGAGACAGAAACGGTAGAGGAACTTCTACCGAGGACAGATGAGTGGGATGAGTTACCAGTTCCAGCGCAGAATATTGCGCGTCTCTACGAGGCCTATCGCAAGAATGACTGGTATCCCACCTTTGACTGGGCCTTGAAGAGGCATGAGGCAATCGATGGGATGTGGAAACAGTTTGATGCAGACAACCATTAGCTTAGGCAGGGTTCCAGTGAGACTTCCTGGGGTTAATTTCCAACATCTTCGTTAATGGATACATACTACTATTAGGGTGCCAGAAAGGATTTCATGAGGTAGTCCCATATAACGAATTAAATGTGGTCATAGTATCACGTAACAGAGACCCTAACTAAAACCCCGTCCATATCGAATCTGGGCGGTTGGAGTCAACCCCAAATCCCCGCAAGACCCTCAAAAATCAAATTACGAACCCCATGTCCTTTATCCGTGATTCTTAATCAAGACCCAGCTCAATACAGTGGTCTTTTGAAAATTACGAAGATCTGCGGGTGACTTTTTTTGGGATGAAGCTGACACCATTGACTCCCGCGATGATGTGACGCCGCTACCCGGCAATGCAATCCAACATCAACCATCATATGGCGGAATGGCTCCCGATGGCGTGCACGTCGTGTATAATTAGTGCTCCTATTGAGGGGTATGCAAGGATTTGGGCCCCGCGACGATAAGCGCCATTAAAACTCCAAGTCGCGCAACAATACCTCGGCTAGGGTATTTAAACGTGTGGTTATGAGACTCAGTCGCTGTTAATCAGCTGATTGTAGACGATCGCATACAAGAATGGCTGCCGTTGAAGTACCCGTCCTACCAGATAGGAATATCCCATTACTTAATGGGCATGAGCCGGTCGGTGTTTCGACCGATATCAAAGGATTGGCCGCGTCCACTGTCATAGAGAAAACAGAGGAGGTTTCTCCGCAAGAAAGGCCTGCTTTTGAGCTAGAGGAACATCCGGTCGATGAAGTTCGAAATATTAAAGTCGGAGTCATCGGTGCAGGCATAGCTGGTATTACTGCTGGGATTCTCTTGCCGGCTAAGTTGCCAGGCCTTGACCTCCGAATTTTCGATAAGAATGCGGATGTGGTAGGTATTTCTAACAGGATCCCTTGGCAAAGCCATGTGCTAGGAATAATATTGACTGATATTAGGGAGGCACATGGTATGAAAACACATATCCCGGCGTTCGATGCGATATTCCAGCCCATGTATACCAATCCGGCTTTGCACCGAACACACAATGGACGGAAGAATTCGCACAGGGGCATGAAATTCGGGACTATTGGCAAGGGCTTGCCCGCAAATACCAGGTCTATAAATATATCCGGTTACAACACAAGGTGGAAGAAGCTGTATGGGTCCCAGAAACAGGAAAATGGCGTGTTACCGTTCAGGATGTCGGCGCAGGAAGGGTATGAACGGATCTCTAGACCCCCTGGCGAAGGAAAGATACTGACTGGACCTAAATAGGTATATGTCGAACATCTTGACGTCGTGATCAATGCGATTGGTCATTTCAATGCCTGGCAACTGCCCAACTATCCCGGCATCGATCAATACACCGGGACCATTTTCCATTCGTCCCACTGGAATCATGACGCGGACCTGCAAGGAAAGCAAATTGCCCTTATTGGCAATGGAGCGTCCGGTCTCCAGGTTCTGCCATCAATCCAGCCGATTGCACAGCACGTCGATCACTATGCTCGTAACCCCACCTGGGTTGCGGACTCCTTCGGCACGACGGGCGTGCGCCGACTCGAGCCGAACCTGTTCTCTCCAGAACAGCTTGAATCCTTCCAGGACCCTGACACGTACCTCAAATATCGTAAGAGTGTGGAACAAGGATATTTCTCACGCTTTGGCGCGGTCTTCAAAGACTCGCCGGAGAATCGCGCGCAACGAGACACCTGGACACAATTAATGTTGCAGCGTATCACCGAGAAACCGGAACTAGCAGATAAAATTCTACCTGAGTTTCCGCCAAACTGTCGGCGACCTACACCAGGGCCTGGGTATCTAGAAGCCCTGGCAAAAGAGAACGTGAGTTACATACAGACACCTATCGAACGATTCACAACAACTGGCATCGTGACGGCAGATGGTGTTGAAAGGCCGGTCGATGTTGTGATCTGCGCGACCGGAGCCAATGTGGACCATGCGCCTCCATTCTCAATTATAGCTCATGGAATTGATCTAAAGAAAGCTTGGAAACATGACGGTTTGTGGGGATTCCCCTATAACTACCTCGGTATCGCAACCCCGGGCTTTCCAAATCTTCTTTGGATCGGCGGCCCTCATGCCACCGGACATAGCGGAAGCGTCCCAAATAGTATGGAGAACCTGGTCACTTATATTGCCAAGGTATTGCGAAAGATCCGCAGCCAGGGCATCAAGTCGATCGTTCCATCTAAACAGGCCACTGATGACTTTGTCGAGTATTCTGATGCATTCTATCCTCGCACCGTATGGACGGGTAACGACGACTCCACCCCTGGGCAAAAGAATTGTCGATCTTGGTACAATGGCGGCCGCCCTGGTGGACGAATCCATGGCCTGTTCCCGGGAAGCGCGGCCACATTGAACTATATCCGACGCGAGCCACGATGGGAGGATTGGGAGTACGCATATGTCAACCCGACCGGTAATCGATTTTCGTATTTTGGCAATGGTTGGACGACAAGAGAACGGTCTGATACCACGGACTTGGTGCCGCATTTGAAACGGCCTGATACAATAGACCTTCGCACATATATGGAGGGCTGGTGGGACGTTTGATTGTTCAATATGAATTAGACCGCAATGTTCGAATGTTTCGTTCTCTTTCGCCATATAATATCTTCGTATTCTATCGTGGCCTAAGCATCTGGTAAAAACAGCCCTTCACTATTGAGGAGTTGCTATAACAGTAATGTACGAAAGCCTTGCTGTTTAGGACATTCTATAACATCATTCTAACGAGGAGGTTCGAACGCAGTGGTGCCTCTGGGAACAAACCCAAAATTCTTCCCTTCTTTCCTAGGGCTACGGACGTTACTAAGGGAATCAGACGAAAGAACCGGCGGCAACCACCATTCTGTCAGTACATATACGTGGTTTTTAGAATTTTTGAGATGCTAGCCGAAGCCAAGTTATATTGGTCCTCTCAGTGCCACAGCTATGCGTAAGAGCTTACTTTATGTGTTGTTCTATCATTTATGTGTTCAAAATCGGGTAAATTGCGAGCTTGAATAGAGCAATTCTCGTTTTTGACCTTCTCATTCGTATCTCTATTTAGCCTCTCCACAATCCATTTGTACCAATTCATGAGTTCTTTTCTACTGCGTACTTTGGGCTCTCCTCGCCTTCGCGCCACACATACTTAGCGCCTGGATGAGACTGAGGCAGTCGCGTCTGCCCCTTCTCCCCATACATGTTCTCGCGGAATGTGCCTCCCTTGACGGCATACTCGGTATGGAAGATCCCTCGCCTTTGCAGCTCCGGAATCAAATACTGGATAATATCGTCAAAGGTCTCTGGGATTGAGGCATAGCTCAAATTGAACCCATCCACATCGCCAACCTCCACCCATCGCTCTAACTCGTCCGCGACAGTTTTCGCGCTTCCAATTACCTTGGCTCCATTTCCACCCATAATCAGATATTCTGAGATTGTCTTCTTGTCCCATTTCTTGCCCTCAGTCCCTGGCACTGTGCTCGCCCAATGGTTCACCATACTACGGATGGCAGGTTGTTCTACAAACCGAAAATCCTGGTCGTCCTCATACTTTGACAGGTCGTATCCTGACCAGCCACCAAAAAGAGCGAGAGCCCCCTCGGGGTCTCCATACTGAGCCAGTTCAGCGAACTTCGCATGAGCCGCCTCATCAGTCTCGGCCACAATGGCTAGAATCCCTGCCACAACCTTTATTGACGCGGGATGGCGACCCTGTGACTGTGCCTGCTGTCGAACATTATCGACAGACGGTCGCACTAGCTCTGGCGTTTGGCCGTGCAAGAAAATAGCTTCTGCGTGCTTCGCCGCGAACGCCTTGCCTGCGGTAGAGGTACCTGCCTGTAGCAAGAAGGGCGTGCGCTGCGGACTGGGCTCGCACAAATGTGGACCTGGAACATTGAAATATTTTCCTTCATGATTGATCTGCCTCACTGCTTTGGGGTCGGCATATCCAGCCACTCCATCTTTGGCATGAACCGCACCGTCACGCCAGGATCCCTCCCAGAGCTTGTAGGTAACATCGAGATATTCATCTGCAATGCGATATCGCTCGTCGTGCTCGACCTGTGTGTTCAAGCCGAAATTACGCGCCGCAGAATCTAAGTACGACGTCACAATATTCCATCCCACGCGACCGTTGGTCAAATGGTCAACGGTTGAAAAGCGTCGAGCGAGCGCATAGGGCGCATCGTATGTCGTCGATGCGGTTACGCCGAACCCAATCGACTCGGTCGCGGCCGCCATCGCGGGCACGCTATAGAGTGGGTCGTTGATGGGGAATTGAGCGCCCGCAGGGATGGTGGGATTGAGGTTGGCCGGACCTTTGTAGACATCGTAGCCTCCTAATACGTCGGCGAAAAAAATGGCATGGAATTTGGCGGCCTCGAGCTTTTGCGCCAGGGATACCCAGTGCTGTAGCGACTTGTAGGCGCCGCCTTGATCCTTGGGGTAGCGATGGAGACCTGGGTTCAGGTGAGAAGGTGACTGCATGGCAAATGCATTGAGAATGAGCTGTTTCTTGCCCGTATCGATTGAACCCATGGTAATTGCGACTTGTATTTGGTGTTGCTGCGTTATGGGATATGAGGGAGAGTTGAGTCGCCTGTCGGTAGGTCGCACCTTGCCAATGTCTAAGAGTCGGGGAATATATACTTGCCATTGAGGACAACCCCAGTTATCGACCCAGTCTGTGATCGCATTGATGTGTCAATTCAATTTCAAAAGCGCCCATTCTTCCATCAACCCAGCTTCAGATCCTCTCGTATCCTCCATGGCGAACCAAGGCCATTGGCTTAGGGTTCCGAGACGACCCCAGTACGATTTCGGACTGCGACGATAATGCCCCATCGACAAATTTCCATGTGGCTGAAATGCTCTACAGAGTTGAATCAGAGTATACGAGTTGGAGTAATAGTCATATTAGAGGCTGGTACTCCAACGGGGTCTCGGTCTTCCATCATCCATGCCGAGAGTGTCGCAATCGGTGATCCGAGGCACGTCTTCGCCGCCGCTTATTCGTCCCCTATCACGCAAGGAGCAAAGGGATCATCCTCGCGATAACGGTATTCTAGCAGGGATTTGTACAGTGAGGGGTAAATATAATGACTGCTAGAGGTGGGCTTCTGTTCGAAAGTGGATGTCCCACCCACATGCTCAGGATCTAGTTATCTGGTGTACTGATAACACACTTGATGTCTCCTTGATATCAGATATTGAGATCTCGCTGCCAGCGGTCACTTAAAATATACCCCCTTAAAGAATATACTCCGACAAGGGATAAAACTAGCTATATACATCATCTGAGTTAAAAACAAAAACATACAACAGGAGGGATTCGCTGGTGGTCACCCACCCAACTACTAACCTCCCGGCGTGTGGCTTAAGTACGGCTGAGCGGACGGGAAGCCCTGTTCTCCACACCCTATGGTCGTATGTATCAGTTTAGGGAAGAACAGAAGCCTTTAAACAGAGTGAAATATGGAGTACAAATGTATTTGGTCGAGTGGTAGTAAATGCTAAGCATGCCCTCTCACTGTTTGTTCGGCAGCCCCATACAATTCAAGTTGATTTGAGGGCCAGCTTAAGCATGTGTACTGATTGCAGTTCGTAAACGATGTCTTTCAGCGGTGGTCTCCCAACTGGATATGGCAATACTAATGCCAAAGGGCTCGGACTTTTTCTTTCAAGATTTCATTTCTATCATACGGCATCTATTGGACAGATTTCCGAAATATAATGTGGCAATCAAAAGCAACTATATATTCTACCCTGCAAGATCAACGACGATACGCTTCCCAGATGCTGTACCCTGTCGAAGAAGCTCTAATGATGCATTAATGTTGCTCAGGCCGCCTTCGGTACGAATAATCTCTGGTAGTTGAAGAGCACCGGACTGTAATAATTCCTCTAGCCAGGAGACCATCCGCTCCCCAACCTGTGGCGATGTATGGAACAACTTAATCGGCACCGTATGGTAGATGATATTGAAGTTGTGGTCCTTGGGGAGACCGGTCAGGCCCAGCAGATGGGCGTGGGACCCGTCTTCGTGGACAGTATCGTCGAGCGTTTGTTGAAGTAGAGTGGCTGTATCTTTACCGACGATATCAATGGCATACCGGAGCTTTCCCTTTGTTAATCCTTTGATAACCTCAACTGCACGCTGAGTATCGTGTCGGTCGACTAGCGCATCAGCTCCTAGATCAACTAGCTTCGCGCCGTGACGAGCAATATCTGCCACGCAGATGACCTTCAACCCGGCAAGCTTAGCGAGTTGTAAAGTGATATATCCCGTGGTCGTAGAGGCTGGATAGGTTAGTTTAAAGAGCACATTTAAAAGAGGATGCGGGGAGACTCACCTCCCCAAATGGCGATCCAGTCACCAGGCTTAAGCTTTTCGGACTGAGAGTGGCCGGAATAACACTCCGCTCTGATATCGGAGGGAATAGTGTCGGTGTCTAGTCGACGAACTACGTCTGTGAGGTCCGGACCCGGGCATGCCGACGCATGGGAGAAGTTGAGCCCTAATGAGACGCCTAAAGCGAGAGCAGATGCGACGAAAGCAACTCCTAAGGAGGCGGAAGCATGGATACTTTGAGTGGGGGGAATGCGTGCGGCGTTGAAATGAGTCGCGATCGCATATTCTTGGAAGGCCGCCTTTCGAATATCGCGGTAATCGGTAGATGGGACAAGAACTACGTCGCCCTCACGTACCCGTGAAGACTTATCTGCCTTAACAACAATGCCAGCTAAGTCGCGCCCATTCACCCATGGTAGGCTCGGAATACCGAAGTTGAAGGCTCTGACATTATGGTGATCAGCTGTGCTCGTGAAGTCAATCTCATAGGAATGCTTACGGGCCCTTCCAGTCGATCGGGTTCAAGCCAATCGCCACGATCTAAGGTTGATCAACATCTGCAGGCCCGGCTGTGAGAAATTGATTGGAGTACCTTGACTAGGATCTCGTCCTTGTTTGATATTGATGGGATTGCATGATCGGTCACCAGCGTATACTGTTCACGCGCGGCTTTTAATAGCAGGGCACGCTGAGTGGCCCGCCCTAGCTGTGGTATGATTGCCTCCTGGGCAGCAGGATGGGCGAAGGTCGGCTCTGAGCGCTGTTCTGGGTAAATCTCTTGACAATAAATGCTTTGCTGTTTTTCGTTCAGCGTCAAGAGGGGCACATATGCTGATACGGCGGCCATATTCAATAGAAAAACTCTTTGGGATCAATCTAATGTGTGCTAAATGTATAATCCTGTCGCCCCGAGTCACATATATAGAGGTAGACCGGTTATCGGCACCAACGTCTGGTGAGACAGTAAGAGATAGAGGAGCCGATCCCAGCGCCGGAGTCGCCACGCGAGGCATAATGGATCCATTCTTTCAAGTTACAGCATATCCACTCGCTGCGTATTTTTAAAACCTTTCTGTAGCCTTCCTTGTTCTCTTGGAAGGATTTCTAATATTCGGGCATTGCGAATCGCGGGGTTGATATGACGTGATGTGTGATTGGCACGAGGAATGTTGAAAGATAATCTTGGCTGTCATCCCTTTGCAGTGTGGTAGATGAAGATTGTTAAATTAACACTTGTAGATCTCCGTTGCAGATAGGGGTTTCCCATTAAGGTCTAACTGCTCTCTAGTGCTATATGAAATGTATCCAGGTCGAAATCATATCCGGGTAGGGTTCAACCACTATCCTACGATGGGCGCAGTTCAATATCATGGCCACAGTTGTGCTTCGGATCATCATAATCAGCCAATAGAGGTACCCGATGATGTGATTTAGGGCAGGGAATGAGGAATAATCTCGGCCAGTTCGACAATAATACAAGCTTTGACATAATTACAATAATCCACTAGATATGAATGCCCCAACTAGTGTTGATTTATTATATCATAGTGCATTTAGAAAGATGGGACTAAATGTGGTAGAATAAAGGAAAGGTCTTCATGGTTCCCTAGTGGAGAAAAATCTGGGGATATCGTGGGTTTATCACCAGGGCCTCGCTGTTAGGCTTCAAGCCCAATAGCACAATTGACTGTCTACCATATGTATTTTCTGCTCAGTCACTGAATCCCGCATGCTTACCAATGCCGCCGGCCTCCGACAGCTGTGATGTGTTCGACCTATCGATACTACCGACCACTCAGCATTCCAGGAGCTGCACACATAACTCCTGACCAGAATGGCGTGCCTGGGCATCATGGAGGGTGGTTACCTTTCAGCACCTGGCCTGCCGACTTTGAACGATACCTCCTGACATGTCGGTTGCCTCACCCTTGTTTTTATATGAATATATACTTGAGCTCAGAGACTTAAATCCCCTGAAGCTGCGGAGGCTGCATCACCAGGACCAGATTTACTGGGTGCTGAACTAAGAGTCTGGGACTCGCGCTAAACAATAACGAGCGCCGTACCAGATCTGTTACCACGATGAATGATACGGAAATCGAGCCCTTGTTAGGCTCGGCTCCTCCTAGTTATGACGCCGTACATAACCCAAGTCTCGATTCTTCATCCAATACGTTAAGCCCAGAATCCCAAAGCAAATTGCCCGAAGCACCATCCCATCGGAAAGCTCTGAACTGGTCTAGCGCATATATACTGGTTATCTCGCGTGTTATCGGGAGTGGCGTGTTCGCAACCCCAGGGTCAATTGTCAAGTCGGCCGGGAGTATCGGGTTGACGTTATTATTATGGCTGGTTGGCACAATCCTGGCGGCTTGTGGGTTGGCTATATCAATGGAATTTGGGTGTATGCTGCCTCGTTCTGGTGGAGACAAGGTAAACGAGCCTTCGCATTCTTTTGCTTCTTCCTGATTTACATCACTTACAGGTCTAAGTGATTGTTAACTCCCTCTAGGTATACTTGGAGTACGCCTATCCCAGGCCCAGATTTCTAGCATCCACTCTCATCGCGGTACAGGCCGTACTATTAGGTTTTACAGCTAGCAACAGCATTATCTTTGCGAAATATACCCTGTTCGCGTTTAACATCGAACCGACAGAGTATCAGCACAAGGCGCTCGCTGTTGGCCTTCTAACCTTTATCACCATCGTGCATGGCGGTTTCCTCAAAACCGGAATATGGATTCAGAATATCCTAGGATGGGTCAAGATCTTTCTTATTATGGCCATGTCTCTCACTGGAATCTGGGTGATTCTTCTACGCCCTTACGATCAATCGTTCGGCGAATCCGATCGTGCAGTTACCAACAATCCTTTCGCATGGGATACGCTGTGGGAAGGCTCCAACTGGAGTTGGAGTTTGATCTCAACGTCAATCTTCAAGATCTTCTATTCATATGCCGGACTAAACAACGTTAACAACGTCCTCAACGAAGTCAACGACCCAGTCAAGACGGTGAAGACAGTTTGCCCAGCGGGGCTTCTGACCGCAGGTGGTCTTTACTTCCTAGCAAATATATCCTACTTCCTTGTAGTTCCCCTTGAGGAGATTAAAAATAGCGGCGAACTGGTTGCAGGTCTATTATTTGAGCGGCTCTTTGGGGCACATATCGGTCGAGTGCTTTTCCCGTTGGCCATTGCCATTTCGGCGGCAGGAAATGTGATGGTGGTGACATTCGCTCTGGTATGGATGTTGTGTTCGCTATCTGAATCTCGCAAGACTGATTGTTGATACCAGGCTCGCGTGAACCAAGAAATTGCTCGTCAGGGTTTTCTACCGTGGTCGCATCTCCTGTCCTCGTCGCGGCCTTTTAACTCTCCGCTTGGAGGGCTTCTTGTACACTACGTACCATCTGTTCTTGTGATTTCGCTCCCCCCGCAAGGGGATGTTTACAACTTCATCTTGGATGTCGAGGGCTATCCTGGTCAGATCTTTGCCTTGGCCATCACGGTCGGTCTTCTGATTGTCCGACGGCGAGAACCATCTCTTCATCGTCCATTCAAAGCCTGGAATTGGGCCATATGGCTACGGATCGTCGTCTGTCTCGCTTTGCTGGCGGCTCCGTTCTTCCCGCCGCCAGATCGAAAGGGAGATGTTCATTTTTTCTATGCCACGTACGCTATTGTTGGCGCTGGGGTGTAAGTATCCGCGTAGTCGCTTCCTACTTTGCTAAGCTAACTGGGCTAGGGTCTTATTTGGCATTGTATATTGGTATATATGGACAGTTTTACTACCGCGATGGGGGGACTATCAACTTGAAGAGGAGAAAGGCGTGCTCGAAGATGGGACGGGCATTACAAAGCTTGTGCGCTCGTATAGAATCACCTAAATTTGGATATGTAAGCATTGACGTCAAGGCGTTGTATGGCTTAGAAATGCGTAAACCTATTGTTCTGCTCTGGTGACTTTATTAAATCTCATTAATAATGCATACTGCTTCTCCCATTCGCCAGTTGCTGTGGACAGTCTCCCTATTGCGTCTTGTGTAGCATATTAACGATCATACATGCATGCATGCCCTCTGTTGTCAGAGCTCTAATAGGCCTATGTTACATCTCCCAGCTCGAGTCGAGTGACTCATGCATTTAAACCCTGGATGATGGCGTGCGAGTCTGACAAATGCCAATTCTTCCCCACGTTTCACCTGCGCCCGTGTATATAAAGTAGCTGTTCACGAAAGCAGCTCCAGTGTAGATCAAACATAAAAGTCTTGACCAAGTTTTAGGCATCATCGATTCAGTTAGTGCAACTTTAGTTACATACCACACGACCCATCATGGCTTCTGCTGCAGTTCAAGCCCCGCCCAGCCACGGACTGTCGCCACTTACACAGAAGACTTCTGTCTCGACCTCCTCGGAAAAGCCCCATCATGTTCAAACCAAACTGTACTTCCTGAAAGAGCTGGAGGATGGTTCTCACCTCACCCCAAACTATGTGGCACGCCCGGAGTCTTACGAGCGGCCCAGTGTCGAACTAGGCGTCACCGTTCACGACGTGAGCGGCCATGAATTGGACTATACCCTGGATAAAAATGGGTTTCAGTACTACTACCATGAGAGCCGTGAGAAGGACTTTCTTGACGACGAGAAGATTGCGGGAGAATACTATCCAGAAACTGAGCAGCTGTTGAAAGACGCGTATGGGCCACCCGAACATCCTCAGTGCCTGGACAGTAACTAACGTACAATAGAACCGGCGCTTCTCGCGTCTTCATTTTCGACCATACCATTCGCCGTGCGCCCAAAGATGTGCGCAATCAGTCCACACCCCTCCGCGGACCTGTCCAGCGTGTGCACATCGACCAGTCCTATGAAGCGGCCAAAAACCGTGTCAGTTACCATCTCCCTGAGGATGCCCCTGAGCTCCTCAAAGGACGTTACCAGATTATCAATGTTTGGAGGCCGATCAAGACCATTCTAAAGGACCCACTGGCCGTGGGGGATGCTCATACACTTCCCGACAGTGACCTCGTGGGTATCAAGCTCATCTACCCGAATCGGGAGGGCGAGACGTACGCCGTGAAGCCCAACCCTGATGTCAAATGGTACTATCGCTACGGGCAGACACCTGATTTGGTTACCTTGATTAAGTGCTTCGACTCGAAGACGGATGGACGGGCTCGCAGGGTTCCTCACTCTGCGTTTGTTAATCCCGATACTGTAGATGAGGCACCACGGGAGAGTATTGAGGTGAGGGCATTGGTCTTCCATCCGGATGACCAGGAGTAAGAGGGCGTTACTACGATTTGTTGATTTGCATTCCCATCGTTCCATGTTTATTAGTGAGATTGAATACTTCTGAGGAAGAGCCAGAGCGACTACAACGTGTTTATTTTTTTTATTTCGATAAAGCAGCACTCTTTAACTCTATTTCTCTCAGTACAGATTAATTATAGTCTCAGATTTGTAACGCGCAAGTGTCGTGTCCCGAAATGAGTGCCTATCCTCGGTTCAGGGAGAAGGGGAAAAACAGAAAAATAAAAATAGAAGTAAATATTGCGACTATAATCTAGGTGTCATGAATGGGAAATGACCATGGTAATTTTCAGTTCAAAAAAGCAGAATCCGTGCATTCCTGCGTAAGAGTCTGGATGAAATGTTCGTACACAATTTGTGCTAAAATGCCGTGCGAGCACGTAATTGAGCACTCCAACGGCAACATCGCGAAAGCCGCTACGGCATTGATGGTGGAAAGTTTACACGTTTAGCGCAATTAGTTGGCATTTTATTCTCAGAGCTTGCCCTTCTTATTGGGTTAAACAGGGGTCTACGACTAACATTCCACCTGCGCGATAAGCTTAGATTGTCATCTAGACGAGAGCTCGGGAACTGTAACCCGTATATAAATGCCACCATGGCTTCAACATGCCTTTCGTTCTCGTGTGTCGAATATCCCAAACCATACATCGAATGCTAGTTACGTTCCTGCTTCCAGAATGGCCCACGAAAAAGCAGATGTCCGATCGACAGATGCTGAGGTCGAAAGTCATCCTCTGCCTTCAGCACAGAACTATCCAGGTCAGCTGACTGCCCCATACCCCCAATGACAATGCTAACGACAGTAGTGAAATGGTATCGGTCGACGTTCTACAATGCGATTATTCTAGGATTGTGTAACTTTCTGGCCCCTGGAATCTGGGGAGCTATGAACTCAGTCGGCGGAGGAGGGTTGGAAAAACCGGTCGGTAATCTCCAACCGGCCTGGGACGGTGACAGCAAATATTGACTCTAAGAGCATAGTATCTCGTAAACGCAGCAAATGCACTCACATTCTGCCTCATGGTGCTGTCATGTTTCTTTGGCAGTGTAGTTGTCCGCTACATTGGCATCAAATGGACGCTCATTGTCGGCACGATGGGATACGCCCCCTATGCTGCAGGTCTGTACACCAACAATCGGTTTGGCACTGAATGGTTCGTTCTCTTTGGTGCTGCTCTATGTGGACTATCTGCCGGTATTTTTTGGATGGCTGAAGCCGCTGTGGCCATCTCCTATCCAGAACCACATAATCAGGGGCGCTTCCTCGGCTTCTGGTTGAGCTTTCGCGTCGGCGGTCAAATTCTGGGCGGTGCGATTAATCTGGGCATCAACTCGAACCGTGACACAGCCGGTAGCGTGTCAAACTCTGTGCTTATCGTGTTTATCGTTCTGCAGGCACTTGGTCCGTTTGCCGGCTTGCTGCTGAACACACCGTCGCAAGTGCAGCGCACGGATGGACTTCCTGTGAAGCTTCGCATAGCGAATAGTCCGCTGCACGAGATCAAGGAGACAGCAAAACTCTTCTTCAATCGGAACTTCCTCCTCATCGTCCCTCTCATTAGTCAAGCAGTATTTACGGAGGCCGTGATGTTCACATATCTCTCGCTGTGGTTCTCGGTGCGGGCGCGTGCGTTGGGATCGTTCCTGGGCGGGATTGTAGCCCTAATCCTCGGCAACCTGCTGGGCGCATTTCTGGATACCAAGCGGATTTCGCTCAAATCTCGCACCAGGGGTGCCTTCGTGACTATCCTGACATTACAAGGAGCATGGTGGATCTGGGGTACTATCATCGTTACAGAGTTTAAGAAAACCCAGCCATCGTACGATTGGGCCGATGCAGGGTTTGGCCGCGGATTCGCATTGTACTTGTTCTGGGTGGCTGGATTCCAGCTTAACTACATGTTCTTGTACGTGACTCTGAGATGGTGTGTGACTAAACGGTGCTGACGAACTGACCAGGTATTTCCTTATTGGCAATCTTGCCGACGATGAAGAGGAGGTTATTCGTATCTCTGGGTTGCTTCGGGGCACGGAGTCGGCAGCCCAGGCTGTTTCAGTGAGTTATGCTGCCCCTGTTGACGTTTTCTCTTCGGTATATTAATGATGAATGACAGTATGGCCTCAACGCTGTTCCGGTCATGGCTTCAGTTGGCAGTATTTACCTCAACTTCGGGCTGTGGGCTATCTCGTTGGTACCCGCGTGGCTGGTAGTCAGACATGTCGGGGTGACGCTGGGCGACAAAAAGATTCAAAGGGAAACAAGAGCAAACTAGACTCACAATTTATAGATATAGGAGGCATATGAGATAGATTCTTCTGTACGAATGTGACAGAATGCGTGCTTACTCTTTTCACTCCCGTCTTAGTCGTAGCACCCAGCGATAAAGTGCGCCGCTACAACATTTACTACAGTCGGCTTTGGACGCAGAGAGACGCTATGGAAATAGCATAGTTGGTTCTCGTTTGACCTATCTGAGAAATACTGTGTAATGGGTACTACCTATTCCCGACCAATATGATGAGGGTACAAGATGAGCTCATGGGGACAGGTCACATTGAGGCTGGCGGCCACTCATCTTCTCAGTCCTTTCTGGAAGATTGCAACAGATGTGGTTCATCGATTCTACCACATCTGTTTTGACGCACTATGCAAGGGGTAGTTCATACCCATTGGACGGCCTGAGATCTACACTGTGTCACCTCCGGTTGGCACCTCCGGGGCCTTGGGCAGGAACTCATCGTTGTCAACACAGTTTTCTTCATGAGTCCGCAAGCTGTAGCGGGCAAATTTACTCTTTGCGCGGATTCTCGTGCCATAGCGCCCAAATAGAGGCGGAATCACACAGAACATCGTCCCAACAGCGGCCAATATCGAAACAGCAACGTTGTTTCCCAACGCTGAGAACATCTGTCGGGCAAACAGAGGAAAGGTAGCCGAAAGGATTGCACGCAGCGATGCGACTGCTGCAAGTCCACTTGCTGCGTAGCTCAGATAACTGTCCGCCAGATACCCTAAGAGGACGGTTGGAAACTCGTTCAAGGCATAGCCAATGAGTACGAGAGGGATAGTGGGCACTATCCAATGTATGCCGTCGGCGTAGGACGGAATTGCCCATGCAAACCACCAGAGACCGATAGCCAACAGTGGGCTGCCGATGTATATCCCCAGGAGCTTATGTTCTGGCAGCAGCTGACGACCATCGCGAAGATATTTGGCAATAATTTGGTCATCGGCAAAGCGAGTCAAAATGCTTAATACGATGCCAATTCCTAACCCGATGAATGCAAGGGAGGAAGATTTGGAATCGAATCCCAGATCTTGATAAATTGGCTGGAGCGCTTCAGTGAATAGATATACTAAGCCAAATGCAGTTGATGTCATCACAGCGACACATATCACAATAGGCTCTGCAAATAGCTCCACTGGCCGGACCAAGGTAGTGCGTATGAACGTGTGGAAGTCCGGCGTATGGTCCGGATTCAGCGGAGGAGGCGTTTTCATTCCAGTTGTCTTTCGGAACTCGGTGACCTGACGGACGAGCAGTAGAGATGGGCGTGACTCCCGAATGAAAAAAAGCAGGATTGTAAGAAAACCGATTATACATGCAGCAACATAAAAGACCCATCTCCTACAGGTATAGCATGAGAATTCTGTCCATGATATCTAGTATCTTTGTAGAATCTTACCAGCCCAGGTTGCTCGTCAAGTACGCACCCACGATTGGCCCAAGTATAAGACCCAAATTCGATGCGACCGACCATATGCATAGCCACCATGTTCGCTGTCGACTTCGATACATATCTTCGATGCTACCGGCTAGGACGTTCGCTGGAATCGAAGAGAGAAATCCGGTCGCACAACGTCCAACAACGACGGCTGCCAGAGATCGAACCGACGCGATGATAACACATCCGACAGTGAACAAGATGCCACTAGTTATGTAAAGGTTTCGACGCCCAAAAGCTTCTGAGTAAGGTGCAAACAGTATTGACCCTGCCAGCTGTCCTAACAGTGACCTAAGAGCAGTAAGATGGATGGACATCAGGACGGCTAAGCAGGTTCAACATACATCGACACGAAAAGGAACAGGGCCAGAGTCTCGTCTATACCATACTCTGTATGTGCAGCCTTTGCAGTTATTGTCTGATCACCCTCGATTAGTCTATTGCTTGCATATGCTTAAGCCATTGGAGGTACTCACGCCAGCCGTACTGGACGCAGTGCTGGCGATTTCAACAAGGCATCAGTTTCAGGAGTAACACAGTTGGAAAAGACCTACCTACGTAAAGAGGTCCATGAGGTTAATAATGGTCAAATCGTATGTCTTTCTTCTGAACGACCAATTTCGAGGATGGTTCGGGTTAGTGGGTAGCCATCGAACAAAACGGCCATTCGGAGTCAATTGAAGTCCATGTTGAAATAAACATTCATCCAGCGGGTCTAAATCACAGATAATAGATACCATCTTATCCTCCTCGAGAGTATGTGTGGTCATTTTTTGCCCCCTCTAGGAACAAAATATGGTGAAGTTCTGGAGGACTCACATCCGAGTGTATGTCAAATGGGAGCCATGACTATATAACAATGAGAAGTCCTCTTGCCCCTGCCGATCCCAACATCATGGTATCCTCCACATAGATCCCGTCGTATGCAAAGCCTTTCAGGTGCGTTGTGCACTAATGCTCATGGGATCTGCCCGAAAAGTTGGATTGCAAGATCCCCTTAACGGGAAATATAATGGGGCATTCACAAAACAATTATGAGTGGGATTTTCTGCATTCACCTGAGCTATCAAAACATCCTACCAAAAATAGACAGAAAGCAGATCGAAGAATGTACAGTAAATTTGTTTGAGCTCCACTCAGCCAAGCAGATCCAATAATATACGTATAAAAACCCACTCTCGGAGGAATACACGCAAGGGATGATTCATACCATGTAGCTCATTGAACGATCACAGTATGCCCTGAAACAGCTGCAAGGGTCATCATATCCTTCAAATATTGCCAAGTGCTTGTCATTAGTCCCCGATGAATCTACTTTATTCGACGCATCTTTCGGTGCGCCGACAACCGCCTTCATGAGACACCAGACCGAGAACCCCGTAGATAGTCAATTGAGATTTTCTACCGCCTGTACCCCTATTAGACCTAATAGATCTATATGGTAAATAGGTAAATAAGGAAAGATTTACTTCTTATAACCGAAGATGACACCCAATCGGTTATCGATCACAGAGGTGGTTGTAGTCTCGTCACTTGATCTGGCCTAGAAGAAAGGGGCCAACTCGTCTTACCCAAGGATTACTATGCGCATCATCACTGCAAGGCCTTGATAAGTTGGTATTGTTCAAATCTATACGTCATATATGCACAAGGTCGCCTCCTGATGTTTCCGCTGGCTTACGAGCGGATTGCCATTCCAGACAACGACGAAAGGTATAACACTCCAGGCTCCATTTATATTCATTACTTATCAGAAGATTTCAGTGGCCCAGATGGCAAATCCAAATCTAGATAACAAATCAGTAAATTCATCGGCGTCTCCTTGCTTGTATAATCCAGGAGAATATGTATTCAACGTAATCCGTTCAATGATCCTATGAGAAGAGATATGCGCTGAATCTCCCACCCGAGAGCCAACAGAGTGTGCTCGCCCATCTTACGTAGAAGGCATACTGTGAAGTCATCGTTCAGTCCCTAATCACCCAGCTACAAATGGAGACACTTCTTGGGCATCTATCAGTCTTATGAACATCCATACATTATAAGCGCTCACCTAGGCGTGCAGTGAGAGCATCCTCCAGGCGATGAAGAAGAAGAAGAAGAAGAAGAAGAAGAAGAATATAACCTGCGCGCGGTAGAAAACAAGACAAAAAAAGAAAGCATGCCACCCAACGAGGATCAGAGTGGTCTTGACTGACAAGGGCTAAATATCTACTCTTCTATTCTCCTATACACAGATGCATGGGCCCCCCTGTGTCATTAGCATCGCATCAATCAGAGTGGTTACTTTCATTATGAAACTTGGATAAATCCTAAGAAACCACCACCAATTGCTTTAAGATGGAATGTGATTTCAATTATCTCGTCCGCTGAAGAATCGCACTTTGAAAGGGTCCATATATGACATCGCAAAAACTCACAAAAAAACTCAAGTTACTGGTTGGAATCAAGAGGTGACAGATGAGGCGGCCACATTAATATAGAGCTTAAGATGTGTGAGACGTTTCGTTGGCCTCTCTTAGCAACTTGAATCACCCGCATATTCGGCTTGTCCAGATCTCCATCACTGAACATGGATCCGACTGATAACCCTCGCCATCAGTTCGTGTACTACCCAAGCATTGATATGTTAGCTGCACGAGTCGGGCATCTGGATTAGAAGCAGATTCTTACCGCCCAACAAGCAATAGGATGATTCGCTTGACCACAATAAATCTTATCAAGGTTCTTGCGATTAAAGTTGGTCAGTTCATGCATCATATGTATTAATAATACATAGTGCCAGTCACTGCTTACATTGTGGGCCAGCTGTTGGCAATCTGATTGACTACGACACTCGTCGTTGCTATGACACTAAACCACAGGGTCAGCAATCTCCGCGGATCAGATAGCAGTATGCAAAAGAGATCCTCACAGCAAATCCCGCAGCACATCCATGCCAGTTTTGGGCAAAGACTCCAGTGCTCAAGGTCAGCACAGCAATAAAGGCTGGGAAAAACTGCATTATGGTGGACGATTTGTTTTAATGGCTCTATATTGAGAGAAGGCTGGTGGTACCTGAGCGAGATTACTACTCCTCGACAAGCGGGCCCAAACGATGTATTTATAGGCCCGTCAGCCCGTCTCTTAAAGTATTTGTTGAGGTCAAGGCTTACATCTTCGTGCGTATCCCGACCAAGTTGTTCGCAGATGACTCCCGAAAGCATTGGTCCGTTTTGTTGTCTATCCCCATCCGTGTCAGCAGCGTCCAATCATTGCATATCTTTGCTTGGCCAGTGGACTCGGTGGTGCGACATGTCTCAGATGGTTCACCAACATCATGCCGTTCTCTGTGGGCTACATCTCTCAACTGGTAGTATTCGCTTGCAGCCTGCAGGTGAAGGATCAGATGTAACTTCGGAGACTCCACAGCCGACTAAAAGCTGACCTGGGCATAAATCTTGTCCACCGATACGAGAAACCATTGATGCTAAGAATGGCCAGAAGCCCTTTGACTTTGGCCCCACATTCTAGCTTAGAAAAGTCACAGAAACTCTGACGTCTTTCACGGAGTCTCTGCCCCATATCCGCTAAAGTCATCTTACATGTTCAGGGGTTGCACAAGTGGCCACGCAGCGTATAGTCACATCTGGTTTGCATCATATCCTATTAGACCAGAGCTCAAGATTTCAACAGCCATGCTTCCAATGTGTAGCACTCCATCTCGGAGTTGCATAAACCTAACACCTCATTTAAGCATCATGCCGCCCCTTAGGCTCCCCAAGTAGAACGACAAGGTTCGGGTACTTGCTCCGTATGCTACGTCGAAATTCAAGTGTCCACTAATTGATTAAGGTAGCGCTTGGCCATGTAGATCATGCAAGGGGCATCGTAGTAACGTACTATACAGGATATCCGATGCGCATCTACTTCAGCCGTGTATATTAATGGGTTAGATCGTACCGATGGGCCCGCAATGGGTGACCGCCGTCCACGTTGATTGCCTTGGTGAGCAGGGATCTGCTGAACATTCGATCGGGATCTGCGTCTACCGCAATATCTCCAAGCTACTGATGAGGTTGAACGTGTTTGCTTGTACCTCGAGCCAAAGCATCAGGGTTGCATTCGTCGTTAGGTTGTACAGCCTGATATCGTATCGCTTATCACTGGCTGTCATAGCAAAGCCTTCAGTGAGACCGTGGCAATAAGGTGGGCTTGTTCTGCATCATTGGCAGACCGGGCCGACTTCTACCTTTCGTACGTAGACGAGATCCACATTAATTTTGACAACCAAGATATCGCGATATGTCGGCGGCTCGTGTTCCTTGGGGGGCCTGACGTACGTGTCATTTCGTTCCCCATCATCCAGTCCATCTGTAGGCTAGGTGTTCCATGCGGCCTGTAGAGCTAGCACCGGCTTATCTCTAAGTAAGTAGTATTTTTTGTTTCTATTTGCACGGTGGCCTCGGGTCATGACAAGCCAGTCCTTCCATGTCGGGATCCCCACGTTATTTATAAAAGTTCGGAGTGGGGCATCCATTATTGATTAATTTATCCTCTAGTAAGCTCTGTGCTCCGAACTAAGATCTAGAGCGGTGCTTGACTCCGTCTTCGAGAACCAGACGTCCCGGCCAGTGTCCCCACTGTCATGAGATTCTCCATATGTAGACCAAGATTCGAGGAGTCAGATTCGTACAGGGAGGGAAAGTATCCCTGTCATGGATCAGTCAACAACAGGACTCAATTGCAACTGTGCAAGTCAAGTAATAGTAATAGTAATAGTAAGAGTAAGAGTAAGAGTAAGAGTAAGAGTAAGAGTAAGAGTAAGTACGGAGTACTGTGGAACAACAACTTATGGATCATTCTGCAACTCCACATTGCGTGGGGACTGGCTTAGCCAATTACTAACCACGCAGGGCGTCACTCTCCATCCTGTGATCACGTGGCCCACTCTTGAACTACTCTCAATCAAGTCCTACTCGTCGTTCTTTATACAAGTATCCACCCTTCTACAACCTGTATATCCTGGACCTTGTTTCTAAGGGCTTCACCGTGTCACTCGTCAGTACTTTGCAAGGAGTCCTACTATTTGGGTTGACTTAGTTTCGGTGATTGAAGGATGGAACAACCACCCCACAAAGAGACATCGTCGCGACAAATTGTTGCCCCTATCGTCAGGGAAGCTGCGAAAGCGCTGGCAGACAAAAATATCCCCATGGTTGAGTACGGACAGCAGATACAATGGCGTCACGGGGAACCTGTCGTCCTTCTAGTAAGCAACAACAGTGATTATGATATTTGATATTCTCTAACGTGTATGTCCCAGCTTGTCGAGTGGGCAGTCCCTGATACGCTGCTCTCACCTGCATCACAGATTCTATTCGACCATGGGTTCCCCTGTGTTCCCCCACCCAAAAGGCTCACTGACATGTACGGAAAATGGGAGCGAGCTTGTATTATCCACAAACTAGGTCCAAGTTCTCTCCATCTCTACCCGCTCTCTTTTGTCGGCCTGGAGCTCCAGGACACTATCGAAGTCACATCGACATTTGATCACACGTTAAAGGTATTGACCCCCAGCCCTTCCATGTACATGGCATCATTGATTCGTCATCTTCTCAATCACCCGGTTGGCGATAGCTCTAGATCTCGAGCACACGATGATCTAATATCCCTTGTGGCCTTTTACATTTTTCATGAAGAGCCACTGAATACAAAGGATGGTGAATGGGAAGACAATGAGAGCGAGGAGCATTTCCAGAAAAGGGTTGAAGATGCAGTGAGGGAAATGAAGACTTGGGATTGGAGTGGTGATACAAGGGACTATCTATGTATTGCTGAGGCTGTTGTCCGTGACTGCCGGTCCGTATATCAGCTCTCTAATTGCTGACCAATACAAACTCCTCGTCCTCCATTGTCGCCTCAAGTAAAGGGCGAAGTTCGGCATGCATTCGATACAACTTGCGAACCCCAGAGACCAGGTCTTTTCGCTTTGCCGGGTAGCCCCGAAAGTCAATGTAGAGATTTCTTTGTGCTAGCCAATTCAGGACCACCTTAATGTCCTTAAAATCATTAGTCACCTTGCTTATGCTCTGGGGGCGGGTACATTCGGCCAGATAAGCCCATCTCTTCGTTTTCGTTAAGATGAGGACGGAGGGTGCAATGATAGGGACTACAATAAGATCATTAGCCAATGCCCACTCCAGTAGTGAATATAGAAAGAGAATGAGCACTAACTGGGAGTATCATCAAGACGAGCTGGTTGGTCGTTCTGGGTAATAAAGGTAATTGGAGCAGTACTTGCGTCCGGTAGTTTCAACTGTTGATTTCTCCCTCCGCGAAGAAGCTCAATAGTGGTGTCGTGGGCCCCGATCATGAAGCGAAGTTTGTTACTTTGAGATAGTGTGAATGCAGAGTTAGATTGAAGAAGCAGGTTACGAGCATCATTTGGATCTGTGTTAACTATAATATCAAGGTCGTATTGTCAAGTCAGCTGGAGTAATCGAGTCAAAGACGGAAAAAAGCACAGGGGACGACGTACATTCGTCATTCTCACTCCATCAAGAAGGGACACTGCATATCCACCAATGAAGCCATGGCGAATGTTGGCTCGTGTGAGTGTAGCGGTTATTTCCATGGCCGTTTGATCAAGGAGTGAGAAACGGTCCCGAACTATTTGCATACTCGCCTGCTCCATGACTGGACCGTGTTTGTAGCTTTATCCCCGGGTGAGAGAGTAGTGATGGTGATATTGATGGATATTTTATTGAAGGAGAGAGATCAGTAAAATAGAACTGGAGCGAGTTGGTCACAGTTCAGCCCAGCTGCCGTGCAAAAGACATCTTGGAAAAGAAGGAGAAGGGAAGGAACGACTTGTGGTTTGGGGTTGAGTGAAGGAGACAACAGAAGGAAGTAACAGATCATAGACAACACCGGGAGACTCCAGAGATAATCTTCACTCATGCGTACCCATTCATTGCTAGGACATAGTTACAGGACTAGAAAATGTCAGGCCTTCCAATCAATGAACTCATAAGCCCGACTCAACCGAAACCAGGATTTCAACTCGAATAGAACCATCTCTTCCTCCTCTTATTCCTACTCAGGCAGCCATATGCGAGCGTCTAGAGTAAATAAGCCTACTTTCTACCACATGATGACGGGGTCCACAAATCCCAACCTGTCGACCATTTCTCTACAATGATACTACAAATACAAAGCAGCACGGCCGTCAAGTAAACTCCAGGAGATCCGCAACATCCAGCCGCCACGGAGCTACAGCAACTGTCATCAGAACTTCCACAACGTATTCATGCCCTTTGTCGCGTGCCACAGCCAATGCCGTACCTACCGTATTGAGAGTGTAGGTTAATATTAGCGCGTGAATCAATCAATAGTTGCACACTATCTCGACCCTCTCATATTAAGGAACGACTATGAGCGTACTCCCATGGTAGTTGCCGACTAACTACATCAGTGTCAACCCCGTAATTCTGGGGTAAGTGCACACTTATATCCAAAACCGCCCACATTGGGGTTTGGTCCTTTTTGAAGAGGTAGTATTCTAGTCATTCCTCAATTTTGATTGTCGCTGGTCCATAAGAATTGCTTTGCTGGCGTATCCCTAAACTCATCCTGTGCTTTTATGTAGGGAGGGCTCACTGTCTTGCGA
This sequence comes from Aspergillus bertholletiae, assembly GCA_009193595.1. NCBI lineage: Eukaryota > Fungi > Ascomycota > Eurotiomycetes > Eurotiales > Aspergillaceae > Aspergillus > Aspergillus bertholletiae. The sequence continues at coordinate 304,623 of ML736170.1, forward strand.
GGTATGCATAAATGACAATAATAAGGATGGCAAGGGTAGTACGATATGCTTGTGTTACAGCAGCCTTTTCTATTTCAGGTGACCTGTTTGCAGACAGCTCCCATCCCTTTACTGAATGGCTTCCTGTGAGATAGTCGCCTTTGTGTTTTGTTGAAGCTTTTCCCTTATCGGATAACCCGCTACCGCTTACAAAGATGACTATGATATTCCAGTTATACAAAGTACAACAAAAAGGAAACCATAATATCATGTTACACTATATTGAATACTAGAGTCCGTGTAAGGCTTTATAAGTAGCGATACGTACAATACCATCGTCTGAAATGTATATATGTCACATGCCTATCTATCACATGCCAGTTTGTTTATCTTTAGGTAGCCATTAATTTAGAATCAGGGGAATACATCCATCTTCATATCTCATCAAAGGGCTTGATAGAGATCAAGTAGTTTCCTCACGGTAAAGCCGTCACAATATAGTTCCGATATTTTATAAATTATTACCACGTGGAGCCTTCATATATAAGAGAAAAACGGTTAATGATATACAAAATGAAGCAAACACAATCTGTAATTAAAATTAAACTCCAGCTACCCTATACCCATAGAATAAAGAAAACTATTAGACTAACTAGGCCAAAGAGAAGATTGATAATAATATTTATTGCAGGATGGCTCCCCAGCCAATGGACATCTGTTTGCTGGGTTTGCATCATCGCCCTGGATCACGTGGATGAGTCAGCCACGGAAAAGCCGCTAAGCTTTTGCGGAGAATTTCGGCGCCGTGACCGGATGAGGCCTCGGTTCCGATTTTATCGTTTCCCACCCAAACACAACGGCCCGCCGCGTCTCGCATACATAACTCCTACATCCAGATCCGCCCCCTCCCCCCCACAGACACCATATCTCGGTGGCTATTGACTGCTACTGCTATTTGGACTCTGCGCCCTATGGTCTCCGCCGAGAGTTAGCTTGTCCTGCACTGCTATTGAGGCCTCTGATCGTCTGTGAACCCCAGCGGGCGGGCCCAACGTAGTCGCGACCATGGCGCGAAGATATATGATCCCATGGCTCTATGACTTAGGCATCTGGATCTTCACTTTATGTCTGGACATTTTCTTCCGGGAGGTCTACTCCCGAGGAGCTTGGCGAATCCCTAGGCGCGGCCCGGTGATCATCGTGGCTGCTCCACATGCTAACCAATTTGTCGACTCGATCCTGTTAATGCGCATTCTGAAGCATGCGGCCAACCGTCGGAGCTCGTTCCTCATTGCGGAGAAATCGATGCGGGAGCCATATATCGGCACAATGGCCGGATGCATGGGAGCCCTTCCGGTTGTCAGAGCCCAGGATAATGTCAAACCAGCTGTGGGTAAAATCTATTTGCCGGATCCTGACAATGACCCAACCCTGGTTCGTGGTCAAGGAACCGATTTTACGAGCAAGGCCTTCATGGAAGGCGGCACACTCATTCTCCCGCGGGTGGGAAAGACCAGCCCGGAACAGCAAGTGATTGCGCAGATTCTCGGTCCGGATGAATTGAGACTGCGAAAGCCATTCAAGCAGTTCAGTGAAGGTCACCCTCTGTATGACGGGTTGCGCACGGGAACCGCATTCAAAGTGGCCCCACATATCGACCAGCGCCAAATGTTCGATGCCGTTTATAGTGAATTGATTGCAGGGGGCTGTATCGGAATCTTTCCTGAAGGCGGCAGCCATGACCGACCTAGTTTGCTCCCCTTGAAAGCCGGTGTCGCCATTATCGCGCTGGGTGCCCTGGCCCAGGATCCCAACTGCGGCCTGTCCATCATTCCCTGCGGTATGAATTACTTTCACCCAAACAAGTTCCGTTCTCGCGCTGTCGTAGAGTTTGGCAACCCCGTTCACGTCCATCCGGACCAAGTTGCTGCGTTCAAGGCCGGTGGGACCTCAAAGCGGAACGCTGTAGGATCATTGCTGGAGACGATCAATGAAGCTCTGGCTGCTGTTACTCAACAAGCGCCCGACCACGAGACACTCATGCTCGTTCAAGCCACGAGGAGGCTGTACCGACCACTCCGGATGAAGCTCCCCTTACCGATTGTTATTGAAGTCAACCGACGACTGCTCAAGGGTTACACCCAGTTCAAGGACGAACCGAAGGTCCTCCAGTTAAAAAAGGCCATTTCCGACTACAACCGACGTCTTCGGGCCGTGGGCATTCGGGACCACCAGGTCGAGTGGGGTGACGTCAAGCACCGACCATGGTGGATGGTCTTGGGCACGCTGCTATATCGCATCGGTGAGCTTTTCACCCTCGCTGTAGGAACACTGCCGTCTGTCGCCCTCTTTTGGCCGGTCTTCGTCACCGCCAAGGTGATCTCGGTCAAGAAGCAGCGCAAAGCTCTGGCTGGTTCCGTAGTCAAGCTTGAAGGCCGTGACGTTGTTGGAACCTGGAAGATTCTTGTTGCTATGGGGCTGGCGCCTGCCTTGTATACCTGGTATACCGTGGTTGTGACAACATGGCTACATTATTGTCGCAACAATGGACATTATTGTACCGTGTCGCCATGGTGGACGAACCCCCGCACCTACGTTTCCGATCACATTCCCCTGTGGCTCTTTTCCATGTTTTTCTTCGGTCTAATGATCTCCGTCTCCTTCGCTGGTTTGCGAATCGGCGAGATCGGCATGGACGTACTTAAGTCTCTCCCGCCTCTGCTTGTTGCCTTAAACCCCGTCTCAGCAAACTCGTTGGCCAAACTGCGCGAGGAGCGCCAAGCTCTGTCAACTAAGGTGGTCGACACGATCGACGCCTTTGCGCCGGAGATCTTCCCAGACTTCGAACATGAGAAGCTCGTCCCGCACGGCTATCCTCATGACGACACGTATCAATCTCGATTGAAGAGCATGCCACCCAGTGAGCCCGAAAGTCGAAACACCAGTAAAACCCGAGGCAGCCGCAGCCGATCCCGAAGTGCTGGCTTCCACCTCCAGGACACCCTACTCAAACCACTGACGATTGCTTCGAAAGATGATCTCGGAGAAGTCAACCGGAGAATACGCGACTCAATGAAGGAGCGTGGCCGCGAACGCGTTCGAGCACAGTACGACTCGGAGGCGGATGCAGTATTGGTCGATGGATCTGGCGACAGCGAAAGCGGGGATGGCATGGAGGAGAAAAAGACCAGATGATTTCCCCATGAATCAACCCTGTAAAATACTACAAAAGGATCAGGAAGGAAACGCGGGGCATGTCTGGCATTGCCTACTTCCCTTGTACAAAAGCGCAATAATGGTCTATGAGAATTAAGTTAATGATTAAATGAGTGAAGGGGAACCCTCTGTGCATCTGGATCGTCCGTCTATCACTGGACCTTGTAAAGAAATAGCAGCGCATTTTGAGACCCTGTATTCGCTAGATATCGGTTGATGTATATCGCATATTCCAGGAAACATCCTCCAGACACATACAGTCACATGACAAAAGTCTACGTAATTCCGCGCCGCGCGACGCGCGACCCAATATTATACCTCATCTTTTTAATCACCTAAGTCATGCCTCGCACACCTTTACGGCCTACTAGTTCTAATAAAACTAGTAGACAGGAATTAGAACCATTTCAACGTGGAATTATAGTTGGTCGATATCTTGCAGGCCAGAAAAAGGCTGATATTCAACGCGCAATGAATTTGCCTTATACAACAATTCAAACTACTATTGAAATATATCAGACCTCTACGACTGGGACTAGCTCTCCTCGCTCCGGACGGCCAGAGATCCTTTCT